>ML784153.1:461359-486871 GCA_009831015.1 Picea engelmannii | reverse complement strand
TTTTGTGGTTCTAGAGATCAGCTTGCTGATATTTTCACCAAGCCACTAGGAAAGTCAGTTTTTGACTTCCAGAGACAGCACTTAGGCATAGTCAGTGCTGCTGATTGTAACTGTTGAGTCTAAGAGGGAGTGTTAAATATAATGTACCCTCAACAGTCTGACCGTACACTGCCAGTTGTACTGGACAGTTGTACTTTCTATTTCTGTCTTGCTTGAGCATATATAAGCTCAGTTATTCCCTATTGTTGGTAACTCTTCAGTACTTCAACTTACTTCAGTTATGTTCTGTACTTCTTCATACATTTGAATACACTATTCTTTTCTCTCTGCATTTCTCTGTGCTTCACAATTTATCAGAAACCCTTGACTGCGGCTTGAAAACTCAATGTGAAGCCAGGCTCGACCCAACTTGACTGGGTATGTCAATCCTTTGAATTTAATGGCGTATGATTCTTACATATTTCAACTCGACTCAACCTCCACAAACCATGAATCGAGGAGGGATCTACTTGTGCGACCTGTGCGACTGGACAATGAGAAACTTGTGTTTGCATATCCAAATTTTTGTGTTATGGTGGACTAAATGCTCCACTTCATAATTGTGTGCAAAATTTTGATTGACCTTTGGTATTCTCAAATCCAAAAATCTCTATGTCGAGTTGTTGGTATAAAAATATCTCTATACTAAATCTCTCATACATTGTTTGGTGGCCTCTTGAACTCGCCAATACGTTTTGTCATTCGTCTTACATTTTTTTTTTCTATTTGATCAAGTGAGGATTGGTTGATTCTTTGCTTGGAAAACCAGATATATTTTGTGCTTGGATCTTTCCCTACACTAAAAATGGGCATGCTAGACGAATACGAAGCTATAATGCTTCAGAAATCTAAGGAGATTCATGAGAAGAAGGACATCGCCTTGGAATAATCTCACAATGGACTTCGTGCAGAAGTCATTTCCTTGCAAAATGTCATTGCATAGTTGCAAACTGAGAATCAATGATTGAGCAGTAAACTGGAGGTGTCCCATACCCAGCTGAAAGATGAGGCTTCCCTCTTTCAAACCAGCCTTCAACAACGGTTTGATGAAAAATATAGGAAATATTTTTACCTAAAAAATACAATGGAAACCATATTTCGAGATCTGGTGAATGATTTTCACAACAAAATTGATCTTGTCGATGATCTCGTGAAGGAGGTGAAATCCATTTCTCAAGAAAATGTTTCCTTGAAGACAAAGAATGCAGGACTAAAAAATAAGTTGAAGACTACAGAGGAAATTTTCCAAACTGCTGTGAATGATCATTCCAGGAGGATCGTTTCTATGGGGAACACTGCGACAAGCTTTTCTGGAATCTTGCAAATGAATTTGAGGAAAATTCATACTTCTTGAAGACTTGGAGGAAGAAGTGAAATCCATTCCTCACCCAATGTTCAGCACAGATTTCAATCAGCTGATGGAAGCAAATTCCCAACTGACCCTTGAGGTTTCCCACTTGCACCCCTCCATTGATGAGCTTCATGAAGAAGTTTCTCTTCTTCAATAAGATAAAATCGATTGTTTAACGAGTATCAAGCATTGAAGGAATATTATGATGCCATATTGCTGCAACTAAATGAGAAGGATGAGACCCTTCATAGCTTGCAGGACTGCAAATAGAACCTTGAAGAACAACTTTTCCAACTGCAGAATGTTGAGACAACTATTGAGAAGAAGATTGTTGTTGAGTTTCCAGACTCGCATATTTATTCTTCCACCATTGTTGCTAGTACAGTTTTTTGTGAGAAGAGTGTTGATGTCGTTGAGTTTTCAGGATCACCCATTTCTTCTCCACCCCCAACTGTTGTTTGTAAGTCATATGTTGTTGATTTATTCTTTAGAACTAATTATTGTGTTGTTTCTCCTAGCTTTGAAAAACACACTACAGGTATAGGATCTCGACTGCTTAACAAGATGGGATATACCAGAGGAGGACTTGGGAAGAATGGATAGGGTATTGTTGCTCCTATTATGCCTAAGACGATGACACCAAGAAAAAGTCTTGGATATTATGTCATTGTTGACTCCTTTCCTACACCTTCCCTTGCTGTAAACAGAGAAGTTTTGTTTGTTGCAAGTGGAGTTCAAACTGGTTTTCCAACAGAGCAATCTATTGAACCAATTGATGAGATGGTTGTTCCTAACATGCCAGAAGTTGAGAATATTATCGTTGATGACAATGTTGTTGATATATTGGGTTTCTATACTCCTAAGAGTACATCAAACCATAATCTTATATTGCTTGATCAACCAACACTAAAATTTGTGCCTTATGATCGTCATCCTCACCGTTCAAGACATGGAAATCATGCTTTCATATATTTACATAAGAGATGTAAAAGACAAAACCGTGGACCCATACCGACTACTAGGATTGACTCTGGTTGGATGACAAGTGGTCATGGGTGCATTTGACCAAATGTTTGAAGAGTTCCTACAATTGTGTTTCATTGGCTATACAGACGTACAATGCTCCTCTTCATCACTAATTTGTTTGCAGTGGTTGACCACAAACTTGACCTGACTTGATAGTCGACTAGAGATTGACTGGGATATTGGTTGATTGAGACTCAACCCAACTTGGCATTCAACTAAAGGTGTTTTGGACTGCATTTGGACTAGCTATTGTCTGTCGACTAGTGTTTCAATGAAGATCTATTGATGATGATTTGATCCCTCAACTATGTTTAAGGGGGGGAGTACTTGAAATTTTTTATGTGTAAACCCAACTAATGTGCTTGGATTTACCGAGATCGATCGAACCATGTTCGACTGTTGTTGGGAGTTATACTTCTACTTATTATACCTGATATAGAGACCATTTGGATACAAAAATTGTCTAGCTTGGAAGAGACTATTGTATTGATTATATTGGTGCGTTATTTTCTATTTGACTCATCGACTAGTTGGTGTTGTCTTTTTGTCTAGTTGACTGACCGACTGGGACCATGTTTAGACAATGGATTTTGCAACCAGTTTGCAATGGATTTATGATATTTTGGCCTTGATCTGTATTGATAGTGATTAGACTTCCTCGGGAGTGTTTTTGTACCGTCTTGAGATAAGCTTTTGCAGTCATAAAAAATTCAAGGGAGAAGTTGCGTAATTTGTTTTCCTCCAATTTGAGTTTACGGGGGGTGTTGGAACATGTTGTTCCACCGTAAACCTCACCTTGTCGAATGAGTGGTTCAACCAAGTATTTGGTTCAATGACCAAATAAATTGGTGGTTCATATCCACTTAACATATCCCAGATCCTCATTTTATGGACAGGTACAACCAACTACACCCAAGCTTATTGTTTTGGTCCAAGAACAAAACCTATTTATAGACGATCCTTGTGATTGGTCTATCATATCATCAGATCATCATCATGGATATACTCTCTCTCTCATTGAGTGATTTTTTCTTCAGTTCTATGGTGTCTTTCGACACCACCACTTCCTCTAAGATCCATTCTCCTAAGTGTTCAATCCATGTTTCAACACTCTACTCCTCCTCCATGGTTTTTGAGAAACTCATCCACTTCATCATTCTTCAAGAACATAGTGGGGTCGAGAAGTCGCATCATCCTCCTAAAAATTGAACGAGATAAAGAAATCAATGGTTTTCCTTGTATTTTAATGATTCTTCGCTCTGTGTCAAACTTATCAGCACACTAGAGGACCAATACTTTGAAGTCTACTACCTTAAGTACACAACTGAAAAATTCAATGCCTGAACTCCAAACCTTGTTCAATCCCTTCTCTATAGGGGGGAGAGAAAAATACCACTTATATGTCTGTGACCACTGAAATTGGTTGTCTCACGTCCAAGGGTGTTGAAAGTGTCTCTGAAACACAAGTCTTCATTTTATTTGACATGTCTTTAAACAAGTTTCTTTTTTTTTAAATAGGTGGCGCTCCTGTCGATCTAATCTTTTTACAGTGGGGCGTTTAATTCTTTATTTAATTTACCACGTATTTCCTTGATTATCAATTGTCATAGATCTTATTTCAAAGTTGCTAGTTTACACAATCTGATTTTGGATTTATTGCAAAGCTTTTACAAAGATCATGCCACTTAATAATGGTATTAGATTAACACAAGTGGCGGCTAATGTGGTGGTGGGGAAGTAAATGTCATTGGGAATGATGATATGAGAAACAAAATGGTTAAGTATGGAAGTGTGAAATGAGGAACGAAAAGTGCAATATGATGAATGTGGAATTGTGGGATGTAGGACTGCGGTGTATGGATAACGAAAAGAGAAGAAAGAGGGACTCCCACATCCACATTGATGAAAAAAAGGATAAGTATATAGAGGGTCAATTTTGCAGGTTTTAGAAGTGAATGAGTCATTCTGGAGGATGTGGGACTGTGGGATGCAGGACTGTGGGTCTAGGGAAAAAGGAAAATGGAATGAAGGGGTGTCATGCATCCGCATTCAAAAAATTGGCTAAGTGTGAAAAAGGTAAGCAGTGAATTATGCATGATGCAGAAATAGGAGGGGTCTATTTGATTGATGAGGGTTTGCAGGTTGCGGGACACGGGTATTTGTGGGATGAGGAATGGATTGATCTCCTGCAACAGGACTCCCACAATAACAAAAAATGGCTTAGTGTCGAGATGATTAAGTAAGAAAATAAACTAAGTATATACTTGTGGGTCTACGGGTTTGTGAACTTGCAGACTTGATAATAGCCTGACCTGCAACCCACATTTTAAAGGGAAAAAATAGTTAAGTATAGAATATACAAGAAAATTAAGAGGGAAATAATAAGATTGAGGATGGATCTTTGTACACTAACATTAATAAACTAATGTAAATCAACACCCCCCCAATTAAAATAAATGTAAAATGTCATGCATCCGCATTCAAGAAATTGACTAAGTGTGAAAAAGGTAAGCAGTGAATTATGCATGATGCAGAAATAGGAGGGGTATATTTGATTGATGAGGGTTTGCAGGTTGCGGGACACGGGTATTTGTGGGATGAGGAATGGATTGATATCCTGCAACAGGACTCCCACAATAACGAAAAATGGCTAAGTGTCGAGATGATTAAGTAAGAAAATAAACTAAGTATATACTTGTGGGTCTACGGGTTTGTGAACCTGCAGACTTGATAATAGCCTGACCTGCAACCCACATTTTAAAGGGAAAAAATAGTTAAGTAGAATATACAAGAAACTTAAGAGGGAAATAATAAGATTGAAGATGGATCTTTGTACACTAACATTAATAAACTAATGTAAATCAACACCCCCCCAATTAAAATAAATGTAAAATGCATAGGCCTTGAGTGGATATTATGAATCATATCCACATGTATACTCTAGATTTTTCTCCCCAATATTCGGAAGCACTTTCCAATCACATAAATAGATGGTCCATGGTTGGGAGAAGACCATCACACCCTTATGTTGGAGAAATTATTTGAGACCTACATTCTCTTGGTCCTAAATCTTCTTCTTGAGAAGAACCACTACGGTTCTCCAAGTCTGATGCAATATTGAGTAGGGTTTGTTGAGTCACTCCTTGACTCCCTTACTAAAGTAGGATTGCAATCATTATAATGAGAGAAAAAAGGTGCTAGTAGCAAGATCGGGTAAAATCTTCTTGTTCATATTTGAATTCTTATAATAAAGATTGTTCTCTTCTTTCCCCCATCCATTTCCTTGTATGGCTCATATGACGTCAATGTTATTTGAATTTAGGAAAACATAGTTACCACCTTAACTAGAAATGTGGCCTTAAAACGAGAATTCTAGTTTTTAAAACCCATATTTTTGGGTCAAAAACACTAAAATTAACCCCCAAATAATAAAAAAATGACACTGTCGATAACACCTTTTTGTGGGGTGGTTTAAACTTTGACTTATTTAAAATTATGCCACTGACAACCAATACCATTGAACACAAACACTTTAAAATTGACACTCAAATCGAAAAGTGATGCTACCAATAATACCAATATTTTTTGTAGATAAAATTATAACTTAATTGAAATTGTGGCCTTAACAACTAGAACCATCACAGATACAAAATTAAAAAAGAGCTCCTAAATAAATTGAGAAAAATAAAGTAAAAATACTTCACAAACAAGTCTTTTTTTAAATGAAAAAAAAAAAAACACTTTTAAAATTTAAAAAAAAAAATCATAACCCAAATTTAAAAAAATAAAACAAAAAATATTTTAGTATTTTAGTGTTTTTTAATAAATTATTATTATTTTTTTATTTTTTTTTAATTTGAAAAAAAATGGTTTATGGAGTTTTTTATTCAATTTATTTATTTTTTGATGTAAATGAAAAAATAATATTAATAAATAAACACATTTTCTAGTGTTTTTTAATTAATTATTTATTTTATTTTTTGTTTTGTTTTTTTTATTTTAATTTTTTTTTTAATTTAGTTTTTTTTTAATTTGAAAAAAATCGTTTATGTAATTTTTTTTTCAATTCATTTATTTTTTAATGTAAATTAAAAAATAATATTAAAAAATAAATAAATTTTCAAGTAACGATTTAGGAGTCTATTTTGAGTTTTTTTATTTGCAATGGTACCAATTGTCAAGGCCACAAATTCTTTGAAGTCATAAGTTTAACTCCAAAAAAGAACTAGTGCTACTTATAACATCACTTTTTGATTCAAGGGTCAATTTTAAGGTTAGTAGCACCACTTTTTGATTCGGGGGTAAAAATAGTTACTAAATCCAACCTTTAAAAAAACGAGAACTCTAGAGAGTGTTAATGTTTGGACAACATCGGGAAGACATTCTCGAAAGATAATAATTAATAAGTAAATGATAATAATAAATAATTATCTGATTATTCAAGGGACGCACCCTTTCATGGATGGTCACCTTATATTCCCTATATATGGAACACTCATTATTGTAATAATATATTGAATATCTCTCATATCTCATATGAATAAAAACTAACATGGTATCAGAGCAGGACTGGGCTCGACTCCCTCACGGGAGGGCCCAGGGAAATTGAAAGGAAATGGACTGTTATTTTATTTTATTTTCAGGGAAACTTGACTGCTTGAATTTTTGTGGCAGACAGTAATAGATGTGTGGATGGCTAAAGAAGTCGGAATCCATTTGATAGTTATTGCATTGTTTGTTCAGTGCAATGCCAGGGATCTGTACGTTGCTCCAAGTCCCTTGAAATCGGTAAGACAGGCCCCTCCACCGCCATTTAGAGTGGTCAAACTGAACAGACCCACAAAGAAAGATAAATGTTACCAAAAATCTAGATGTTTTTGGACGACCCTTCAATGTCCTAAGGAGTGTTCTGAATGGAACTCGCAAATCTAACTGTGAAGGAGTTGGAGTGATGTGCTACGGTCCTCGCATTTTTCGAAGGAGATCGTGTGATTTCTACTTCCATGTTTGGAAAGTCGCATATGAAGTCTGTGTTGATGAAGGGAAGGAAGTTGGATGGGTCCCATCAGTTTTCAAATCTTGGACAGCTCGAGAACCTGTTGTTTGTTGCACACGAGATGTTCATCTTGACAACTCACGATTGACCGGAGGACTATTGGCATATGATATCTCTGCATAACAACATAAATAACATTGTTGGCTATTTGTCCAGAACGGAATACAACTTAAGAGGAATATTGTTGGCATGTATGTTCATGCATTGCAGCCTCTCGATTGTCCAATGGCCCTCACATTCCTAACGAATATCAATGGAAATTTCCAGTCTGCATGCTCTATCCTGATGGGGAAAAGTATTAAGCTATTCTACATAATCATAATTATATTTATGATCATTACTTTTCCTGGACATATTTGCAATGCTATTATGTGAAATCTGTCTAACTATATGGAAGGCAGTAAGTTTGAGAGCAATCTGAATACAGTGTTCAATAGGCTTGTTCAAGCCACATCCCAAACAGGGTTTAATACTTCTGAGTATGGCCAACGTCCTGACCAAATATATATGGCCTCCTACAATGTCGAGGAGACACAACAGCCGACCAGTACTCTAGTTGTTCACAAGAAGCAAACACTACCATCGACAAAACTATGGGAATGTCGTTGGTGGTACAATTTGGTTGGATGACTGCTACTTATGTTATGAAAACTATAGTTTCATCGGACATCTAGACATTGATGAACATTATGTGGCAAAGAACTAATGAGATCTTCTTGAGTCAGGGGAAGTACATAGTTGAGATATTTAAGAAGTTTGAGATACTGAACTTGAAACCCGTGACTACACCAATGATGACGAATCTAAAGAAACTAAGTGTGTCTTGTTTCGATTATGATGAAATTTATCCGACTCTGTATAGACAACTGGTTGGATAACTGATGAATCTGGTTAACACCAGACCAAATAATTGTTATGCAGTGAGTGCACTTAGCCAGTTTATAAGTCAGCTGAGATAGACACACTAGATTGTTGTGAAGCATGTGTTGAGATACTTGCGAGGCACAGTTCGACATGGTCTGAGATATACTTCCAGTATTGATACGATATGGCAAGAATATATTGACTCTGATTGGGCAGGGAGTGCAGTGGAAAGAAAGAACACCTTCAGGTGTTGCTTCACTTTGGTATCTTCCATGGTTTCCTGGTGTAGCAGGAAATGAACTTTTTTGCCTTTGAGCACAACAGAAGCAAAGTACATTTCATTAAGTATGACAGTTCGTGAAGCAATGTGGTTTCACAAGCTCCTTGCAGATTTATTCGAACATGTGTTGGATTCCACCATTATTCATTATGGTAACCAAAGTTGTGTGAAGCTCTCTGATAATCCAGTGTTTCATGACAAATTGAACCACATTAAGATCAAGTACCATTTCATCCGAGACATGGTGCAGAGGAAGGAAGTATTGGTGCAGTACCTTCCTACATATGAGCAAGTTTTTGATGTTCTTACCAAACCAGGATGAAGTTTAAGTACTTCCATGGCAGACTTGGCATGGCAGAGATTGCCTCCCTCCCTGAGAGGGAGTGTTGATGTTTGCAGCTTCCTGAGACATTCTCTAGATCGTACTCCTCTGTGACTGAGTTGATTTGATTTGTGATGACACTTATCCGAGAAAGGATAAGTGAGGCATTTATCCGAGAAGGGATAAGTGTGGTTGGGCTTATAACCCAACATCCCATGTGGAGAGAACATGAGGACATGTCAAGGGAGTTGACCCTTGACGTCATACACTATGGGAGTTGACCCTAGTGTTTCTAGAGGGTGTAGCCTCTAGAAGTCCACAAGGAGTGCTATGTGTGGCAAACTTTCTCCAAATCGTACTCCTCTATAAATTGAGTTGAGTTGATCTGTGAGGACACTTATCCGAGAAGGAATAAGTACAGTTGGGCTTATAACCCAACGTCCCATGTGGAGAGCACATGAGGACATGTCAAAGGAGTTGACCATTGACGTCATACACTATGGGAGTTGACCCTAGTGTTTCTAGAGGGTGTAGCCTCTAGAAGTCCACATGGAGTGCCATGTGTGATAAACTTTCTCTAGATCATACTCCTCTGTGAATTGAATTGAGTTGATCTATAAGGACACTTATCCGAGAAGGGATAAGTGGAACACTTATTCGAGAAGGAATAAGTACATTTGGGCTTATAGCCCATCGTCCCATGTTCAGAGAACATGAGGACATGTCAAGGGAGTTGATCCTTGATGTCTCACACTATGGGGAGTTGACCCTAAGTGTTCCTAGAGGGAGTAGCCTCTAGAAGTCCACATGGGAGTGCCATGTGTGACAAATATTTTACTACTATGGTGGTTTTGTACCACTGGTAGAGACTGTGTGTCTCTAGATAGTAGTTGTGTACTACTATGGAAAGATACCTCCCTAGCTAAGAGGGAGTGTTGATGTTTCATCATTGGGCATAACTTCTCCTATATTGGGTTGCATACCAAGGGAGATATGATACATTTATCACAAAGGTGCACTTGTGGTAAATGGGCCCAGACGTAGTCCTTCCTTGATCATGACAAGGAATAATATGGACTCGAGGTGATTGAAGTGATTTCCACGTGTCAGTTAGCATCAAGCCGACATTCACTCATAGGTGTGTGCCTGTGGTGAAATATCTTGGTGTGGTCTTTGTCCTAGTCATGGTGATTTGACAAGGAATGATAAAGACTCAAGATGCTATGCTATTACATGCAGACCCAAGTGAGCCTAACCTTAGAGAGATTTAATTGGCTCAGAGGGAGAGTCGCGGAAGGAGTTTCTCCTCAATTCAGGTGGGAGAGAGATGTCTCCCAAGACTGAAAGATAAGTGTCATGAGTCTAGGGTGAAGTTTGTATACTTCAAAGACAAGAGTGGCATGTTGCAGAATGTCTCCCTCGTTGAGAGGGAGTGTTGATGTTTGGACAACATCGGGAAGACATTCTCTAAAGATAATAATTAATAAGTAAATGATAATAATAAATAGTTATCTGATTATTCAAGGGACGCACCCTTTCATGGATGGTCACCTTATGTTCCCTATATATGGAACACACATTATTGTAATAATATATTGAATATCTCTCATATCTCATATGAATAAAAACTAACAGAGAGTTCTTGTTAGGTTGGTCACTTTGTTGGAATTGTAGGTGAACTAATTAACTTGAAGTTAGTTAGGGTTCATGTGTGTGAATCAAATGGTGTGTGCTTATTATGCCAAAATGAAATTATGGAAGGTTTTGGTTGTTTTATTTGTGTATAAGTGTAGAAGGAGGATTGTTCTATAGACTTTGTTGTTATTATAGGGAAAACTACCTTTGAATAAACAAACAAACCCTCATTGAATGTGTGAGGTTCAAAGACAGAAAGTGGGATTGATAATGCATTTCTTTCTCCTAAGATTAACATGTGTTTTCAAAATTAAATGAAAAAGGGGAGGAAAATACTTGATTCCATGAGGTTTTCCAAAGTTTCTAATGACTTTCGCTTGATCTCACTCTAGCTCCGCTACTTCACCAAATAACTTGCACGATCATCCAACAATCAATACCTTCCTCATTCCTCATCAAACAATAGATAACTAATCTAATCAATACCTTCCTCATTACTCATTCCTAATCTAATAACTCAATCTAATTAGAATGACACAAAACCTCATTAAAATGTAATAAGATTTGTAAACAAAGATATTTTTTGGGGGGAAAGAAGATAGATCTATATTTATTAAATGAGAGTTACAACATGAATCATTACCTTGAGATTCATTGTTGTACTCTTGGCTCCAAGGCCCAAAGTCCTCTTCCTTATTCACAAATCCACCTCTATCGAAAAAGCACAATCTAGAACTATATCATGACAATATATCCAAGTGAATGGCTAATAGCTCTCACCTGAGCTCTGATCACACTAATGTTGTTTCCCGACACTCAACAATGGTATCAAAATCATGATCAAGTATTCTCACTACAATTCACTAGCATTAGGATGCTTGCGTATAGACTCCCTTCCCTAAGCTTTGTCTTTCTTACTTATATATTCTTGAGGATAGAATAAAGGGTTTCATGGAATGCATGTCATGCACTTGTGAGCCATGCACAACACCACACGAGCTTTTGTCTTTTTCCAACTCAAAGCTTTTTTGTTTTCCTTGTAAATTTATAATTTGTGAAGCTTTAAGGGGTGACCATGGGTTTAATATTGGAAAACCATGATTGATCATGTCTAATCTATGGTAAATCTATGGTTGGCCACTCTTTTTATTAGGAAAATAATGACCTTGATATCCTTTTGATAATCAAGTTTTATGTGAGAAAATTCTTCTTGATCTAATAGCATACTTTGGTCCTTTATATCTGCCTTGACCTATGGTGTCAAATGGAGGTGTAATAGATGTCCCCCAATTTATGAGGTTAGAAGAGGAATTGATGGCTAAAATACATTACAAATAATAAGCATTGATGAGTGGACTAAGGAGGAGTTCTAACACTTACCACCAATGAGAATGAAAACTAGTCTTCAAAGTACTCATCAATCATTGGAAAAATCTCACACAACTCAGGATGGTAACACCAAAAGAGGATTCCCCTAGCCCAAGGTCTTCAATCCCAACTCCGTGATTATATGGATAGTGGCAATGACTCACTACTGCCACTCAAATTGAATCAAATACAGATTGATTCACAAGCTCCTTGCAAATTTATTTGAACATGTTTTGGATTCCACCATTATTCATTATGGTAACCAAAGTTGTGTGAAGCTCTCTGATAATCCAGTGTTTCGTGACAAATTGAACCACATTGAGATCAAGTACCATTTCATCCGAGACATGGTGCAGAGGAAGGAAGTATTGGTGCAGTACCTTCCTACATATGAGCAAGTTGTTGATGTTCTTACCAAACTAGGATGAAGTTTAAGTACTTCCATGGCAGACTTGGCGTGGCAGAGATTGCCTCCCTCCCTGACAGGGAGTGTTGATGTTTGCAACTTCCTGAGGCATTATCTAGATCGTACTCCTCTGTGACTGAGTTGATTTGATTTGTGATGACACTTATCCAAGAAAGGATAAGTGGGGCATTTATCCAAGAAGGGATAAGTGTGTTTGGGCTTATAACCCAACGTCCCATGTGGAGAGCACATGAGGACATGTCAAGGGAGTTGACCCTTGATGTCATACACTATGGGAGTTGACCCTAGTGTTTCTAGAGGGTGTAGCCTCTAGAAGTCCACAAGGAGTGCTATGTGTGACAAACTTTATCCAAATCGTACTCCTCTGTAAATTGAGTTGAGTTGATCTGTGAGGACACCTATCCGAGAAGGGATAAGTGGAACACTTATTCGAGAAGGAATAAGTGCAGTTGGGCTTATAACCCAACGTCCCATGTAGAGAGCACATGAGGACATGTCAAGGGAGTTGACCATTGACGTCATACACTATGGGAGTTGACCCTAGTGTTTCTAAAGGGTGTAGCCTCTAGAAGTCCACATGGAGTGCCATGTGTGATAAACTTTCTCTAGATCATACTCCTCTGTGAATTGAATTGAGTTGATCTATGAGGACACTTATCCGAGAAGGATAAGTGGAACACTTATTCGAGAAGGAATAAGTACATTTGGGCTTACAGCCCATCATCCCATGTTCAGATAACATGAGGACATGTCAAGGGAGTTGACCCTTGATGTCTCACACTATGGGGAGTTGACCCTAAGTGTTCCTAGAGGGAGTAGCCTCTAGAAGTCCACATGGGAGTGTCATGTGTGACAAGTATTTTACTACTATGGTGGTTTTGTACCACTGGCAGAGACTGTGTGTCTCTAGATAGTAGTTGTGTACTACTATGGAAAGATACCTCCCTAGCTAAGAGGGAGTGTTGATGTTTCAACATTGGGCATAACTTCTCCTATATTAGGATGCAGACCAAGGGATATAGGATACATTTATCACAAAGGTGCACTTGTGGTAAATGGGCCCATACGTAGGCCTTCCTTGATCATGAAAAGGAATAATATGGACTCAAGGTGCTTGAATTGCTTTCCACGTGTCAGTTAGCATCAAGCCAACATTCACTCATAGGTGTGTGTATGTGGTGAAATATCTTGGTGTGGTCTTTGTCCTAGTCATGGTGATTTGACAAGGAATGATAAATACTCAAGATGCTATGCTATTACATGCGGACCCAAGTGAGCCTAACCTTAGAGAGATTTAATTGGCTCAGAGGGAGAGTCGCGGAAGGAGTTTCTCCTCAGTTCAGGTGGGAGAGAGATGTCTCCCAAGACTGAAAGATAAGTGTCATGAGTCTAGGGTGAAGTTTGTATACTTCAAATACAAGAGTGGCATGTTGCAGAATGTCTCCCTCGTTGAGAGGGAGTGTTGATGTTTGGACAACATCGGGAAGACATTCTCTAAAGATAATAATAAATAGTTATCTGATTATTCAAGGGACGCACCCTTTCATGGATGGCCACCTTATGTTCCCTATATATGGAACACACATTATTGTAATAATATATCGAATATCTCTCATATCTCATATGAATAAAAACTAACAGAGAGTTCTTGTTAGGTTGGTCACTTTGTTGGAATTGTAGGTGAACTAATTAACTTGAAGTTAGTTAGGGTTCATGTGTGTGAATCAAATGGTGTGTGCTTATTATGCCAAAATGAAATTATGGAAGGTTTTGGTTGTTTTATTTGTGTATAAGTGTAGAAGGAGGATTGTTCTATAGACTTTGTTGTTATTATAGGGAAAACTACCTTTGAATAAACAAACAAACCCTCATTGAATGTGTGAGGTTCAAAGACAGAAAGTGGGATTGATAATGCATTTCTTTCTCCTAAGATTAACATGTGTTTTCAAAATTAAATGAAAAAGGGGAGGAAAATACTTGATTCCATGAGGTTTTCCAAAGTTTCTAATGACTTTCGCTTGATCTCACTCTAGCTCCGCTACTTCACCAAATAACTTGCACGATCATCCAACAATCAATACCTTCCTCATTCCTCATCAAACAATAGATAACTAATCTAATCAATACCTTCCTCATTACTCATTCCTAATCTAATAACTCAATCTAATTAGAATGACACAAAACCTCATTAAAATGTAATAAGATTTGTAAACAAAGATATTTTTTGGGGGGAAAGAAGATAGATCTATATTTATTAAATGAGAGTTACAACATGAATCATTACCTTGAGATTCATTGTTGTACTCTTGGCTCCAAGGCCCAAAGTCCTCTTCCTTATTCACAAATCCACCTCTATCGAAAAAGCACAATCTAGAACTATATCATGACAATATATCCAAGTGAATGGCTAATAGCTCTCACCTGAGCTCTGATCACACTAATGTTGTTTCCCGACACTCAACAATGGTATCAAAATCATGATCAAGTATTCTCACTACAATTCACTAGCATTAGGATGCTTGCGTATAGACTCCCTTCCCTAAGCTTTGTCTTTCTTACTTATATATTCTTGAGGATAGAATAAAGGGTTTCATGGAATGCATGTCATGCACTTGTGAGCCATGCACAACACCACACGAGCTTTTGTCTTTTTCCAACTCAAAGCTTTTTTGTTTTCCTTGTAAATTTATAATTTGTGAAGCTTTAAGGGGTGACCATGGGTTTAATATTGGAAAACCATGATTGATCATGTCTAATCTATGGTAAATCTATGGTTGGCCACTCTTTTTATTAGGAAAATAATGACCTTGATATCCTTTTGATAATCAAGTTTTATGTGAGAAAAATATTCTTGATCTAATAGCATACTTTGGTCCTTTATATCTGCCTTGACCTATGGTGTCAAATGGAGGTGTAATATATGTCCCCCAATTTATGAGGTTAGAAGAGGAATTGATGGCTAAAATACATTACAAATAATAAGCATTGATGAGTGGACTAAGGAGGAGTTATAACACTTACCACCAATGAGAATGAAAACTAGTCTTCAAAGTACTCATCAATCATTGGAAAAATCTCACACAACTCAGGATGGTAACACCAAAAGAGGATTCCCCTAGCCCAAGGTCTTCAATCCCAACTCTGTGATTATATGGATAGTGACAATGACTCACTACTGCCACTCAAATTGAATCAAATACAGATTGAAATTCTTTCCCCCCTTTTATTTTTTATGTTTTTGGATTTTTTGGTGTCCTTTTTATGTTTTGGTAAGTGTGAAAAAGAGATTAAAGTATGATGCAATGGATCAAATGAGTGGCTCAATGGCATGCAACTACATTCCAAGTGCATGGAATATACCTATACAAATCAAATGAAAAAAAAGGTGATGGGCAAATTGTGTTCACTCATGAAAGTGTCTTCTCTAAGGATATAGGTCGCAAAATAAAGGAAATAGATGTAAATGGATAAGGATAGAAGTGAATGAAATGGAAATAATCATAATGAAGTGAATGGAATTATAGTAGTATGCACAAAGACACAAGTGGAAATAAGCGAGTGCAATTATAAAGAAACCGATATAACAGGAACCCCTTTAGGACATGGCCAAAAAAAGATAAGAGAGAAGCATGAAGTCCCAAATATTAAATCATGGCACGGATAAGTCTAGATTCATGGACCTGTGAAAAATAACTTGGCATAGGTGCCAAATGGAAAAAGGAGTGCTAACTAGAGAAACCTATGGAGGTTAGGCATTGCCATACAAGTTACGACCGCATCATATAAGAGAGGATAAGTCACAAATTGACAGGAGAAAAACTAAGGAATAATGTCGACACAAATTATGGTTGATAGTGCAAGATATAATGCAAGTAAAAACCTATCATTATATGCTATATTGAAACATCTACCTCAAATATCACTAAAGATTGCCTTAAGAAAATACTAAAAAGCTGATCCATTAGTCCTATAAAAATGATCAACAATACTAGTCTAAAAGTTAATGTAAATCTCATAAAACAATGTCAAAGCAAAAAATAGAAGTTATGATGGGATTCATTTTGACAAGGGAAAAAATGGTTGTTTTGGACCCAAAAAAGGTCAAAAACTAGTCTATATATGGGCAATTGAACTCATTTTTACCATTTTACCTTGCCAAAAATTACCTTTGAAAAAAATTCCTTTTTACCTCAAAAAATTATAGGGAAGATTATGATAGATTCAACTAGTGAAATTTCATTCCTTCTAGACCAAGTAAGCCCTTAACTCAAACTCTGAATTTCCATACTTTCATTTTTACATGTAGATAGAAAATCCTAAGGCGTCAAACACAATTTGGAACACATATGTTCGGTCACAGGTTCAACACCTAAAAACCATGACTAGAATGTCCTGGCCATGGATGTTCCATGGAAAACCCATACATGACCTCCTATGTCCCAAGGAACATCCATGACCATGCTCAAAATAACAAAAAATGAAATTTTTCCTCAAAAACTTGATTGATAGCTAATATATAACCTTTTACTATGTACAGGGATAATAAAGATAATAGAGTGGAAAACATTTGAGCATGAGGTGGTTAATGTAGTTTTAGTGCATGATGAGGCCACCTTAGATGCACTAAGAGACTACAGGCTTCTAAAGTTTTTTCAAAGCCAAAACATGACATGTTGTTGCAACAAATCATGGGATTATGGGACCCTGACTAGCAATACTTATAAGTTAGTCATGAGATACTCCACCTAGATGTGGATAACATATACTTCCTCAAGATTATCCTCACATTATGAGTCGTTAGAATTGAAAGGTGGTGGTAGAGGTGGTGCTATTGGTACCATAGATGAGTATATTCCTTCACATTATTGACTAGGGTCGAGAAATAGTAGAAAATGGTTACATATATACACTATGCATTGGATTGTTTGAGGCCCATAGTATATGACTGGCGTACTAAATTGGTAGTCAACGTGAGGGATCAATTGACTAAATGTAGGACTATTAGATAGAAATGGTTTGGTTATGGTTCAATCCTCATCTCTTTCTTCCTAGAGTGAGTCCCTTAGATGTTTCCACATGTATCTAATCAGTTTACTAGTCCATCTAAGCCCAAGATGAGGAAGTGGATAGATTGAATGGCTTTCCTTGAGGGAAACCTACCCATGAGCACATTTGGCTAATATTTCTTCGATTGGTGGGATGAGAATATATTCATCATAGATGACTATCCATATGTAGGGACTGACTTCAGAAATTATCCTGAGTTAGTACTCCCTCCCGTAGTACAATGGGGGGATATAGGTAATAAAGAGAAAATGTGTTTTTGTTTTTTTTTAATTATAACATTTTTGTGATTTTAAAAATACGATATTTTTATTTTTATGCAATGTTACTGATTATCACAATGTATGACATAGATGTGGGAATTTTCCAAATGGAAAGGATGTACTCTAACCACCACAGATCCAAGGAATAGCAGTGTCTGGATGAGGAGGGAGATGAGGATGTCACACAGAACCTCTGTGAGGTGAAGAGGAATATTGAGGGGCTCACTACGGATGTACCCATGATGAGGGTGGATGATGTCCCCCAGATATTATAGATCCATGTGATTGTGGTACCATGTCCCGTTGTCCTACTACTGAGGCAAGTAGCCAATGTGAAAGTGTGTTACCATGAGACACATGCATCTTGGGTTGACTAGACAAGAGTATCCCTTTTTATAGAATCTATAGATGTATATACTTGATTTTTTTTATATTGTATCATTATGAGTCGTGTAGCCCAATTTTGTTCATTGCATATTTTATGGACACGATGTATCAACCTTTTATCTTATGTATACATATGGTTCAATTCTTGCTTATGAGTTAAATGGTGATTTATATTAGATGTTTATTGTACATGCATGTATGTATAAATGACATTGTTAATGCAGCAAATTCCAATCCAACACATAGTTATCCAATGAGTTATCCAACATATTTAAACTTCTAGGAACATGATCATAAGTAATAAACTCAAATTGTCTCTTAAGAAATCGCACCCTCAAATACTTCCAAAGAAGCGTAGGATTTGTCACAGGATAGGCATTGTTCAGTTGTGACACCACTAACTCTGAATCTAAATACCCAACTAACCCATGGATGTTGACAGCAATGGATTCGGATATAATTTTTATGACTATGTATACTCTGCAACATTGTTTTCATAGGACCAAGGAATGAACCCCATGAACTCACTAGATAGTCTATGGTCGATAAGATCACCCATGCAGTGGAAGCGATGTTATGGGTTCTATGACTAGCATCATTTGCAAAACCTACATAGAATGGGTTATACACCAACATCTACAAATCAATCACTAAGCATGATAAGTGTTGAACTGAATCAACCAAATGTAAAAAAATGAAAAATCTCTAAAGTACAAAAACTTTAAAAATACAACATATCTACAAAGAATTGTGTAGCATTGTTGCTTACACATAGTAATTCTTCATGTAGATCCCATTGTGAGGATCAAACAAATGATTACCCTTCATAGCCTATTAATTCATAGGTGCAAAACATGACTAACAATGTAAGGACCATGAAATGGGTGATCAACATGACTTTGGGACTAAGTGGCTAAATCATCCAAATATGCTTCAACAATGTGTTTGATTTCATTAAAAGCATTTGAAATGAACCGCTAGAATATGGCACCGACATTTTTAACACCAAGTGACATATTACGATAGGAAAAAGTACCCCGAGGATAAATAAACATATTTTTATGTCGGTCTTCATTCTTTATATAAATATGATTATAACTGGAGAAGTCATCCATGAAGGAAAATATTTTATTGTTGACACATTCACCAATGATATGATCAATGAATGGGGTAGGATAATTATCCTTAGGTTAATCCTTGTTGAAATCCCTAAAATAAGTATAGACTTGAATGGTACCTTGTTTCTTGGAAATAGGAACAAGATTAGAAACCCATTTAGTCAAAGGAATTGGGTAAATGAAACCAACACAAAGAAAATTTTCAACCTCTGCCTTAACGGTGGCTTCCTTTTTCAGATTTACCGGATTTATCTTTTGTTGAATAGGTTTATCATTTTCATATGTTTTTATTTCATGTTCAATAATCCTATGATCAATTCCTGGAATCTCCTCATAGGTCCAAGCGTAAACATCGTGAAACTTTTTAAAAAGGAGGGTATAAACTTCAATATCATGAGGAGAAAAATATATGCCAAGCAATATGTTTTCGATGGAAATAATTTTTTAATTATTCTCCAAATTCCCTTCTACATACACATTGTGTTAGGATGGGGAATTCATACCACACAATATCACCAAATGAAAATAGGATTTGTGTGTCAACCTCTAATTTCTCCAATTCAAGGAGGAAAAGTGATCTATGATGCATATATTCCCATGGTCTTTCAGAATCATTCATAGCTTCTAATATAGTCTCATCTAAAGGCATATCATCATCCAAGAAACCATATGAATTGGGAGGGTTGATGACACAAATGGGAAAAGTGAATTGTTCATATTTCATATAATGATGGAAATTATGAACATCTTTCACGACTGTCGATTGCATAGATTGATAGGAAATATCAACTGCACTCAAAAACATACTTGACCCTAAAAATCCAATCTCAAATGGATGAGTCACTACCTAAGGGTCCCAATTAACAACAAATATAATGGAAGGAATCAAGTGCTAAATCACAAGACCTACAATAGAAATACATGTCAAGGAAAAACCTTGTGATTCAATATTACCTGATGGAAGCATACAAATAGGAGACAAGTTAATAGAACTGACTGGTAGAGGGAGGGTGAATGGGCCCATCAAATATGAATCTTTGAACTTCCCAATGCCAACACTATTGAAATCACCCTTGGAATCACTAACGAAAGGAACATTCATACTAGCGTTAGTTCACAAATCAGGCATACAATATTCCAAATGATCTATGGAAACCACTTCACCTTGATTAGGAAAGTGGAGGACTCTAAATACCAAAGACACAACTTTCATCATCGCATATAACCAATTACGCCCTAAATAAATATTATAGTCTAAAGGAGTGTTGACTACTTCAACCTCAATTGAAACAATCTTTCCACCTAAAGTTACAAGAAAGGTAGAAATGATTCCATGGGACTTAAAATCATGAATACCAAATGCTTTCAACATGGTAGATGATGTAACAATATATGGATAACCCAAGGCTCTCCAACAAGACAATGACATCACATAGGTAGAGGCTTTGTCATCCTTAATGCATCAAAATATGTTTGTGCCATGCAAAGATACTTGGATTTTAAAATATGTTTGGTGGGGAATTCTAGGCCTACTCTGGTCAAGATAAAAAGTAATAACATGAGTGTCTAAGGGATGAACTCCACCAATAGTGATCAACAATTATTTTTGTTACATGGGACAGCTCTAAAAGACCTCAAGGAAAAACATAGCACCTGGTGCTTGAACAAAATCCTCAACAATATTATAATTGTGAGTGGCTCAAGCATTGGGGTTGCACATAGACCTTTGTAAGAAACATTTGGAGGGGTGAAACATCATATCATTAGATGGATTCTCTTCTATGTCTTCATAGAGCCACTTGGTTGGGATGAATATTGATCCTTATCAGTAGGACCACTCTCAGTACTATCATAATTATGAGCTCTCATATAAATATGAACATCATATTCACACATGTAAACATTGACATTTTTGGCATTTCTCCCTTGTGGGGGAATTCCCCATGTGCATGTTGATATCTTTTCCTATTATGGACAAGATTCAACCTCCTAGGGTGTAACAACCCATTTTTCCCCAATCTGTTATTGTAATTATGACTTAAAATATTAGAATGGACCAACAACATGAATGTATTTTGTTTAATTTATGTACAGACTCGCCTAACAAGATGACTGAAGAGTGGAGCACTAGAAATTTCCATGATACCACGAGTGGAAATTGTTGAGGGGATTGAGGATTATTTTTCCTTCTAATTAGTTAACCTTCACCAAAGATCCATTTTCCCAAATTGCCAAAAAGTTAATTTTGAATTCTCACTTTCCATTTTCCCAAAAATATGTTAATGAAGGGGGTTGGTAGTTGAGCAACCAACCACCCATAATAATGGAAGTATGGAGAAATGGTTGGGATAGATGAAGAATGTCAGCCAGGGTACAATAGGTACCCACTTCTATCTCCATGATTGACCTACAAATGTCTGGAAATCGGGAACCTTCTAGAGGAAGGAAAATAAAGGAGAGAGAATGCATGAGGGTGCAGTGTGTGTAGAGAGAAACATAGAAGAGACAGTTCTGGAAAAAGAGGAACTAGTGGCGAGAACCCACGAGCGGACATATCATATAGGGAGAAAGTCACTAGAGAGGGAAACTTCCCAACTAATGGACTCTTTGAAGCACAGTTTTTCACTGTGAAATTCAATCAAAAAAACCATGAACCTGACCTAAGAAAAAGGGTAGTGAATTGATGCTTGTTGGGAGAGGAAAAAGGCACTGAGAGGAGAGGGAATTGATGAAATGCATAGGTAGTGAAGTGACTTCCTTGTGCTGATTTAATCCAACTGGGAAGGAATCTGGGAGGTTTATGGAAGCCCTGTCTTGGTGGGTAGGAAGGGGTTTCTTCCATGATCCAATGACTCCCTGAGAAGTCTAAGTTTCCCTAGTGGTATCACGACATGGAACAAGGTTGGATAGTTTGTAGAGAGGATTAGTGAAACAGAGCCTATGGTTGGATGGAAAATTGTTCACCCTAAGTCAATTGGTTTGGCAAGCAACTTATAAACAGATAAGTGCATAATTATTCTCACTTGAAATTGATGTCCATTCAAGCTATATGATTTCTATGTTTATGTACTCTATGAACTATACAATTTATTAGCAACAAGCTAAGAGAGATGGAATGAATGTATAATTTGCATTCTTTGCATTTATTAAATTTCCTTAGGAGTTATTGTCTCTTGGAAGACTATGATAAATGGAGGAAATTTATTCTTTGTATACCCAGTAAGCTCAGTAATCTACTTTATGTTTACTTTCCTTACGAAAATATACTGCAAACACTTTAAGTCTCAGAGATAATTTATCTGAGTGACCTGCATGGAATGCATGTGGAAGCATGGTTTACTAGATATAGATTGAAATAGGTTTGAGTATGTTGAGCTTATATGTATTTATGGATTCTTTATTTTCCTTGAATTTTAGACTTCTTGTTTGCAAGCTAAAACATGGTTATGATTGCTTTGAAGGTTGTAAGCCCGTGGTTGGTATCCCTTGAATGGTAGGGGTGTTAGGCTAGTAAGCCTGAATAACATGAAACCTAGGATTTTATCCCTTGGAAGATTTTACCTCAGTCTTATAAATGTCTTGTTGGAAATGTTTAACAGGTAGCATATGCTTGTCATTGATGGCAGGTACAACAATGAAGATGGCATGAGTACAGGAATAATGTAATAGATGGGCACTAGAAGTATTTTGGGAAGACGCTGCAGAGCAACCTCGATAAGATCAGAAGAGATAGTGTAGAGGATGTTTGGTATGTTTTACAGGTAGCGTATGCTTGTCATTGATGGAAAGTACAACAGTGATGATGGCTTGAGTACAGCAGCGATGATCAGAAGCACAGTGATATTCAGGAAGATTGAATGATCAAAGGCAACGCAACCAGGCAAACAGAAGATAAGTTCAGGTTGATCGAATGATCGAAGGCCCGTAAAGCTTGAGAAGCATTTCTGATCATTGGATCCATTCAAAATTCCCAAAAAAATGAGGGTCGTCAGATCAGAATATAGACAAGAAGAGCACTGACAGGAGGACAGATCTCAGACGTTAGATCCAAGCGCAGGACCCGAACATCGTTGGATCAAGGAGAACCTGCGCACCTTTTAAAGTATAAGGAGAAGCGGGCGTAATCGTGATATGTGAAATCGCGACTTAAATCTGAGTCGTCATATCAAGGTTGAATCTGGACCGTGGATTCCAGTCCATGTCGGAGTTTTGAGGATCGCGAGTTGAACATGTCAAAGATTATTAACATCAGGAATCCCGATATCGCGATATGCAAAATCGCGATGTAATCTGAGCCATCAGATCAAGCTTTGATTTAGACCGTTGATTCCAGTCTGTGTCGGAGTTTCGTGGATCGCAACATGGAGAGGCAAGTAAACAATGCAACAAGAATGTCGATTTCACGATATGCGAAGTTGCGATTCAATCGCAGCCGTTGAATCAAGCTTTGATCAGGACCGTTGATCCCACGCCATTTCGGGGTATCGGGGATCGTGACTTGGAGAGTCGAGATGTCTCATCTCCAGACTCACGAAATGCAAAATCGTGAAAGTGCCTTATGCATAAGGCTGTGGTCACAGCCCATGGTCACGAGAAGGGAAGGAATCAGTCCAGATAAGCTCCTTTTCGAAGTTTCACCTATCGTGACTTGGAGTGACAAGAACCTCCATCTAAGGAACCGTGAGATGTGAATTCACGATGAGATCTAGACCGTCAATACATCAAAAGCCTAGACCGTTGATCTGAGCTCCATCTCTGAGTCTCGCCTATCGCGACTTGGAGTGACGAGAATCTCCATCTAAGGAACAGCTAGATGCGAATTCACGATGAGATCTAGACCATTGATTCATCGAGATCGCGGACCGTCGATCGGGGTCGATGAAGATCAAAAGTTCGCAGCGCCTTTTAGCGCAACCTGTGGTCACCGTGTGTCGTCACGTGGAGGAAGGACCTAGTGTAGATAAGCTCCGCCTCAGAATTTCGAGGATCGTGTATGGGAGTGTCGAGACACTGGATCATACGAATGTCGAAATACCGAAAAGGTGAATTGTCGGTGTAACCGGAGGTCACCGCCTGTGGTCATGTAGAGGAGGGAGCTAGAGCATCCAAGCTCCTTTTCGGAGCTCGTGACATGGAGACTCAAGATGTCTCATCGCAGAATCTCCGAATTGTGAAAGTGTGAAACAGGTAAATAACGCAAGAACCCATCAGAAGTTAATCCAATGATGGAGGTGAAAATGAGCACGATCATAGGGCTAATGTTGATCCTCACAGTGTAACTACTAGAAACCATTGATGGTTTCTACCAGAGTATGCGAAGAGACTTCTGTGTGATTTCCAGAGGAGCTGAAGAGTTACAAGGAATCTGCCAATGGAATGAAGATGATTCATGGAGGAAATTGACAGTTGGATGAGGGTTGGAGCATGTAACTGAAACAGAAAGGATAAGCTCGACTATGCCAAATAAGATGAAGAGTCTCAATTGCTAGAGAGGCTGAGGAATCTCAGCATAACACCCAGTGATGTCGAACGCACGTTTGAACTTCCAGAGAAGTCGAAGAGTCACGATGATGATCACGCAAAGCAGTTGAGATGTGGAGGAGATTGGCGCGGTATGAGCATGCATAGGAATGGTGAATATTGCATGCACAAGAGGCACAGAAGCTATATATACACGGCACAGAGAAGAGAAGCGGTTGTTGTTGCTGTTGGAGTTTGTTTTGGTTGTTGTTGGTGAAGTTGATTCATGTGTGAAGAAGGAGGAGAGTGCAGCGGCTGAATTGAATAGAAGAGGATCTATGCAGTGAATGGGTATGGCGCACAGAGCATAAAAGGCAGAAGAACAGACAACGCAAGTGATGTGTACAGGAAGGCAATGAGGCAGACAGAGTAATGAAATGTAGCAGAACAGTGATGAGTCTGGTAAGCCATTGTTGAACATTATATCACTGTAATAAGTTTCAGTAGCAAAGATTTATATTTCAAGGTGGTTGGGAGGTGCTCGGGAGGACTGTTTTCCTCAGAGGTTCAAGTGGGTGCTTGAACACAGGGAGTTGTAGCTTCCATCTGGTTGCAGCCAAAGAAACCAGAGTGGCAGGGTGGTGCAAGGGAGAACTATTGTTCTATGTTATACAGGTTGGTTTCATGTATGATTGGAAGTTGGTGCTTTCATCCAGTTGGTGTTGGAAACACTCAGGGAGTTGGTGCTTCCTTCTAGTTGGTTCTAGAGAAACCAGGGAGTTGGTGCTTCCTTCTAGTTGGTGCTGGAGAAACCAGGGAGTTGGTGCTTCCTTCTAGTTGGTGCTAGAGAAA
>ML784153.1:418777-461259 GCA_009831015.1 Picea engelmannii | reverse complement strand
CTGATTCACCCCCCCCCCCTCTCAGTTGTCCAACATGTCTTAAGGGTCAAAACTCTATAAATATTTGTGAAATCGATGAATTGACATAGTGAGTCGAAGAGAATGGAGTTCCCTTGTGGACTAGAGGAGAAAGACACTTAGATTAATAGTTGGATCGGGGAGAAGATGCCTTTGAAGCTCACTATATCTAGGATATTTAGAATACATAGTTTTTAATAGAATAGCAGCAAGGAAAATCCCAAATGCTTGGATATCTATATTTCCATGGTTTCATTGCATGTCAATCCATCCCAGCATCCGGGTTTGACCCAACCCTTTTGTGATTCTTTAAAGAGATATCTAGATTTTTGGATATTTGGATGGACATGGTTCAAGTCACAGGGTTTTTTTTAGGCATGACATCGGTCTGACATCCAAATCTGGTCTTTCTTTTAAAAGGGGTTAAATGAAAGATCCATATTATTGTATATCCATATGGAAGCAGTTCTACCTCAAGGTTTCGTCCATCAGGTTCTTGGCTAAGAATTAATCATGATCGTTCATCAGTGAATCCCTAGAGTGTGGATCATATGTTGTCCTCGATATTTGAGCCCTCTTTTTGCCAATGTCTTGATGAATGATGACATGGATACTTGCTGACATGGTAGGGTATGTGTACTCTGATGTGGCATGAAACATGTGGCATTGGAGCTAATGTGGCATGACATGTGGGTGATGATGTGTCGTGATACGTGAACGAAACCCTATAAATCTATGTGAAATTGAAAAATTGACAGAGTAAATCGAAGAGAGTGGAGTTCCCTTGTGGACCATAGGAGAAATCCACTCAAATTACCAGTCGAATCAAGGAGCATATTCCTTTTAATCTCACTATATTTGGGATATCCATAATCCATATTTTCCCGATTCTATCGCACACTGAGCCATCCCATCATCCTAGTTCAAACCATCCCTTTTGTGAGTATTTAAAGAGATATCTATATTTCTAGATATCTTAATGGACAAGGTTCTATCCACACGAATTTTTTTAGGCGTGATGTTGGTCTGGTATCTGGATCCGGACTTTGTTTTAAAAAAGGTTAAATGCAAGACCTAGATTCCTTGATATCTGAATGGATGTATTTCTACCTCAAGGTTCCATCCATCAAGTGCTTGGATAAGAAGTAATCATGATTGTTCATATGTAAATCCCCTAGACTATGGATCATCCATTTGTCCTCAATATTTGAGCACTATTTTCATTGACATCTCGATGAATGTTGACATGGTATAGCACATGTATGCTAATGTGGAATCACACATGTGGCATCAGGGATAATGTGGCATGACATGTGGGTGATGATGTGTTGTGACACATGGATGAGTGACGTGGAATCTGGATCTAGCTTTGCATGTTTGTAAGAATTTAAGGAAAACATGAATTCCTAGATATCTGGATGGACATGGTTCCATTTAGGAACAATTTCGTTGAGAGCATAGTTGAAGCGAAATCCAAAATATGAACTTTCATTTTAAAATAATTTAAAAAGTTTTCCGGATTCCAAAATATCTAGATGGTCATAGTTCCTGCTGCAAGGTTCCATTAAGGTTTATCACTCTATCACTTTGGAAAGTATTTGGATTTTCAAAATAAATAGGAGATACAAATCATCCAGATCCGGTCGAGCCTTTAAAGGTGTTTCTTAAGAAATCCCAAATCCCATATGCGGGGTCCATCAACCCTTCACCAAAGGAAGCACCCATGTCAAATGGTACATGAGATATGATCCATGTGTGTTGGATAATGTCACTCGAAGGGTTAGGCCTAATAACTTTAAGAGACCATAACCTTCCCTCCATAGCTCAAAATAGAGCATGGGGGCAGTCATTAGAAATCTCTTGAGGACAAAATTTAATCTACAAGTTCAAAACTAGTGAGTGAGTTAAGTTTTAGAAAGGTAAGCTATAGGGAAATTCAAAAGAATTTTGTACACCCCACCAACCTAATGAGGTTTAGGGGATCAGGTGTGTCGCATAGAGTATTCTTATAAATAAATTATTAAGATTCCCTCTACATTTTTATAGAGGTGGTACTTCTCTATCTCACTCATAATTCAATATACTTATTCCACAATAAAGTTAAGCATTCATATCATATACACCTGTGAGTAGAACAAGTGGTAAAATAATTGAAAGAATAGAAAAAAGTTACACTAGAAAATAATAGTCTTAATTGAAATATATAGGATAACTACGCCCATTCCATCAAATCCATTTGTTTGAGGAGTGAGGAAAAATATTCAAAGCAAGACTCATAAGATATAAAATAGATTGGTGGTCCAAAATCAAAGAGATTTAAATGATTTCATTCATTTATATCATAAGATGCATAGGAGAAACACACTCGATATATGATGCTTACATAAAATTTAGAAATCACAAAAGTTATGAACTTCTGAAACAACGCTTGGCAAGACATTGTAATATACCAGATATAAAATGTATGCAGAACAGAAATAAAATGCTAGTAATGGAAGAATAACAGCAATATAACCAGAACATTCACCACATTAACACTGAAATGATATAAGAATAACAACAGAAATAGCACTTTGAATCTGAAAGCAATGTTCACAGGCCTCTTCGAGGGGGCAACCTCCAGTTGAGCAGAGCTCTATTACAATAATACCCAAGCTAGGGTTCTCATACCCTCGATTCCTATTTATACTAAAAAGAAGCATCTAGAGGAAGATCCTTCTAGAAGTGGAAGCTTCTATTAGGTCTTCTTACATCCGCCTTATTCTATTTTATTGAAAGGCCTTATTAATATTGACCTTTATTACATCCAAATATATTGTTCTACCTATGTGCGGGTTAGGACCCTAACATGTCCGCCCCCTTAAAAAGAGCCTTGTCCTCAAGGCTTGAGATGAGGAAATTGTTGCAGAATGGTAGTTGGTTCCCAAGTGGCATCTGTTGGAGTTGTATCTTTCCACTGGACGAGCACTTCCTTGATGGTTCTCTGACATAGGAGACACTCACGCTGGTCCAAAACTACTTCTGGTTATAGCCAAATGGATCCTTCTTTAGCTAACTCTGGAAGGTTGGTTTGAATTTGGCACTTAGCTCCAATCACCTTCTTTAAGCATGAAACATGAAAAACAGGATGCAGCTTCGAATGGCTGGGCAAAGCTAATTGATAGGTGACTTGTCCCACACACTTGAGGACAGTATAAGGACCATAAAATTTGGGTGCTATCTTCTGACAATGCTCGGCCTTGAGGGACGTTTTCTTGTAAGGTTGCAGTCGAAGAAACACCTGATCCCCTTCTGCAAATTGACATTCAGAGGGACCTTGATCTGCTTGTTGCTTCATGTGATTCTGTGCCATGACCAAATTCTCTTTGAGGGTACGTAGAATGGACTCTCGAGCTGTAAGTGTTAGGTCAACCGTCTAGACCTTTGAGGCACCCGGTAAGTATGAGAGAACTGAAGGTGGCTTATGTCCATATACCGCTTCAAAAGGAGTCATGCGTGTAGTTGTATGGTATGAAGTGTTGTACCACCATTCAGCTAGGGGTAACCATTGAGCCCACTGATTTTTCTTTTCCGAGGCAAAACACCTCAAATATGTTTCCAAACACTTGTTGACAACTTCCGTTTGGCCATCAGTCTGGGGATGATAAGTTGTGCTGAGATGCAATTATGTGCCTTGTATCTTGAACAGTTCTTGCCAAAAATTGCTTGTGAAAGTTGGGTCACGATCAGAAACAATAGAGTGTGGCATGCCATGAAACTTGAAGACCTGATCCATGAACATTTGAGCCACCATGGATGTTGTAAACGGATGTTGAAGGGAGCATAAATGAGTGTACTTGGAAAGGCGATCAACAACCACCATGATGATGGATTTATTTCCCGATTTGGGTAAGCCGGTAATAAAATCCATAGAGATATCCTTCCAAATAGCAGGTGGAATCGGCAGCGGTTGTAGTGTGCCCGACGATTTGACTGTTTCTCCCTTGTTGCATTGACACACGTCACATTCAGCTACAAAATTACAAATGTCCTATTTCATACCATCCTAGAAAAAGGAATGTTTGACCCTGTCATAGGTTTTGGTGAACCCGGAGTGCCCTGCTATGGGTGTAGCATGAAGCTCAGAAAGTAACGTGGATTTAAGATTTGATTGTTTACTTAAATACAAATGGCCTTTGTATCGAAGTTTCTCATGGAGCCAAGAGTACCCTGGGGAAGTTGGAGCGTTGGACTGCAATTCCTGGATCAACTGCGAACTTTTGGGGTCTTGTAGCCATTCCTGGCGAACGGCTTGGAGCCAATCTGGTACAATGAATGAAAGAGAAAAAAGGGAAATGTGTTGTTCTAAAAAATACTTGAGGCTTTGATGGTCTGTCTTAATTTGGAACCGTTGCCCCAATAGATAAGGATGCCACAGATCCACGGCATGCAAAATAGCCAACATTTCCTTTTCATAAATGGATTTGCCCAGATTTCTTTTAGATAGTTTCTTGTTGGTAAAGGCCAAAGTTCGACCCTCTTGCATAAGGACAACACCAATTCATTTCCCTGAGGCATCACATTCCAACACAAAGTTCTTTGTGAAATTGGGAAGGGCGAGGACTGGAGTGGTGCACATGGCCATCTTCAAGGTTTGAAAAGCTTAAGCAACGGATGGAGTCCAAGTGAAAGAGTTCTTTTTTTGGAGAGCAGTGAGAGGTGCTGCAATATTCCCATAATTCTTAACAAACTTGCGATAATACCCTGTTAAGCCGAGAAATCCATGCAATCTCTTAAGAGTCTTTGGGTGAGGCTAGTTTTGCATAGCTTCAATCTTTTTAGGATCCACCCTGATGCCATCTTTGCCAACCATATGACCCAAGTATTCTACTTCTGAGGCGCCAAAAGCACATTTAGACTGTTTCATGAAAAGTTGGTGCTGAGAGAGTAGATGGAGAACTCGATCCACATGAGCAAGATGGTATGTCCAGGTTTTTCTATAGATGAGGATATCATCAAAGAAAATTAAGACAAAATGGCGGAGAAAAGGACGGAAGACATGATTCATGAGGCTTTGGAAGGTGGAGGGGGAATTACACAAGCCAAAGGGCATGACCAAAAACTCATAGTGGTCCTCATGAGTTCTAAAGGCAGTCTTGGGAATATCTGCCTCTTTCATACGTATCTGGTGGTAGCCCGAATGGAGATCCAGTTTAGTGAAGAATTGGGTGCCACTCAATTCATCCAGGAGGTCATCAATGATAGGAATGGGGAATTTGTCTTTGATGGTAAGTTTGTTGAGGGCACAGAAGTCAGGACACATTTGCCAAGAACCTTCTTTCTTCAAGACCATGACTATAGGAGACGAATAGGGGCTTGTACTAGGGCGGATAACGCTTGCATTAAGGAGTTCCTGGATCATTTTCTCAATTTCATTTTTTTGGGAAAAGGGGTGACGATACGGACGGATATTGGGAGGAAGGCTTCCTGGTACAAGGGGAATGGAATGATCATGAACACCACGGGAAGGAGGGAGGCCTTAGGGAGTAGAAAAGTCCAATTGATGTTTAGACAGGATGGCTTGGATGTCTTGCGGTACGAAAGGTGTCTTTGTTGCTTGTATGGCATGGAGTTGGGCGATAACACTAGAATGACCCTTTTTGAGTAGTTTTTCCATGTGATGGGAACTAATGATCTCAGGTGAACCTGCAGTGATGCCTTCGAACTTATATTGGTTGCCCTCTTGGTCGAATTGCATGGTTAAGTATTTAAAATCCATGAGAATGGGACCCAAAGTCCTTAGCCAGTCTGCACCCAGCACAATGTCACAACCTCCCATGTCGATAGCAAACATATGGGATTTCAGGTGGTAGTCACCAATTTAGAGACGCACATTTTCACAATTCCCTCCACATTTCATGGAACCACCATTGGCAATCATGATTTGGAAATTATTGACTACATGGATGTAGCAATGAGTTTCTTGGGCAATGCAGCAATGAATAAAATTATGGGTGCTGCCACTATCAACCAGAATGGTGACCTTCCTATGCTTGATGTAACCGATTAGCTTGAGGGTTTGGGGAGCGGAGAAGCCAGTGAGAGCATTGAGGGAAATGACTGGTTCTACTTCGGGAGGGTTTGAGGGAGGGGTTATGTCAGTGGATTCAGGTGATTCAGACATAGAGGAAGTTTCTTCATCTTCTTCTGAAATCTCCTCGGAGATGGCCATAAAAATATTTTGTTCTTTACACTTATGGCCCGGGAAATATTTGTCATCACAGTTATAACAAAGGCCTTTGAGTTAGCGTTCAGCCATTTCAGCCCGGGTCAATTTTTGGATCTTTAGTGGAGCAGAGAGAGTAGTGGGATTTACTGGTTTAGGGCGAGAGATGAAGCAGGGTTTGCGGTTTTGAGAAGATACAACATGTTGTGCTTCTTTAGCTCTTTTGGTAGCCTCCACCCAACTCTCAGGCCGAGCCATGAGGACATGGGCCTGAATTTCATCCTTGAGGCCGCTGATAAAACACTCTCGGAAAAAGGCATCAGACATGCCCTCTGTTCTAAAATCTAGGCACTCAAAGGCAGCTATAAAGTCTTCCAGTGTTCCTAATTGTTTCAGCTTTGTCAAACGGCCCAAATGGTTGGTGTCAGTGTCAAAGCGTTCATAAAACTCTGCCACAAATCGTGTCCAAACAATATACCCTTAACGAGAATTTTTTCTCCATTGCCACCATTGCCAACGTTCTTGATCTAGATGGAGAACACCATACCGGATTTTGGCCAAGTCATCTATAATGCTATATAAAGAGAAGTAATGTTCCATTTGGGTTACCCAACCAGTGGGGTTTGAGCCATCAAATTTGGTCACATCCACCCGTGGAAGGAGTAGGTCACGTTGAAAGTGATGGTTCTGCAAGGTATGGGAATGAGAGGAATGGTCACCTTCAGTATGTGGGGGTGAGGAAGAGGAAGGGTTATCTGTAGGGATATGCAGTTTGGTGCAGAGTGCCGAAAATACTGATTCAAGATGGGTGGTGAGGTCTTGTTTGATTTCGCTCATTGAGGACTGCATGGTTGTATTGATGGTGGCGACATTGGCACATAGTTGTTCCACTTCTTGTTGGGTCTCAATGAGACCAGACTGCAAGGTGTTGAAGCGAGCTTCCAAGTCTTGCCTATGAGTATGGGCCATGAGGATGGGGGAACTGAAAAGGGGCGAGTGGGGTAAAAGAAATTTGCCGAAAAAATGATATGGATGAATGTGATAAGGGCGAAGAGATGAATCTAATGGAATAGGGCTGAAATAATGGTGAAAAAATTTCCAGACTTTTTTTTTTTTTTTCTTTTACGTCTAGTCTGAAGAGTATTGCAGAGAGGAAATGCCCAAATGCTTAACCAAAAAGAAATGTGTATTTACTTGGCAATCCAAACACATTTGCACGGCAATAGATCTTGTATGTTTTAATTTGTTTATGTTTCTGTCCCCAAGGGTTAGGTATTCAAGGGTTCTACAGACAAGGGTTTTCCCTGTGCTATAGCTCTCTGATATACGTGTGGGGTCTAACAGTAGTACTCGGCCCAATATCTCAGGGCACTAACTAAGGAGGATAGACTGTACCCTTAGTCGTACTACCAGACTACCCAGGTACTAGAGAGTATCTTCCCGAGTCATGTTCTCGGTGACACTATAGCAGTCAGGCAGCCGATCAGTTTATCTAAAGAGGGCTTCAGGTAATCTAGGTCAATCCGTACACAGGTGTTGTCTGATGCGCTACCACTCGAAGGGGTACCAACAGGGGTTACAAGGGTGGCCAACAAATGTGCGCTTAAGTACCACTTGTATTTCCTGCGTGTATGAATCCCTCAACCGCGGGTTTATGTGCGTAACGACAGATCTTTGTGGCTTAAAGACGCTGGAATACGTTTCTACCCTGAAAAAAATTTAACCCACACTTTCTGCCGAGGAAAGTGCTCTGATACCACTTGTAATATACCAGATATAAAATGTATGCAGAACAAAAATAAAACGCTAGTAATGGCAGAATAACAACAATATAACCAGAACATTCACCACATTAACACTGAAATGATATAAGAATAACAACAGAAATAGCACTTTGAATCTAAAAGCAATGTTCACGGGCCTCTTCGAGGGGGAAACCTCCAGTCGAGCAGAGCTCTATTACAATAATATCCAAGCTAGGGTTCTCATACCCTCGACTCCTATTTATACTAAAAAGAAGCATCTAGAAGAAGATCCTTCTAGAAGCGGAATCTTCTATTAGGTCTTCTTAACATCCGAATATATTGTTCTACCTATGTGCGGATTAGGACCCTAACAGAGTCCTCAAAATAATATTACACATAGATTGATCAAGTTTGAATAAAACGTTTTCCTAAAGCACAACATAATACTCTTGGTACTTAAACAATAAAAGGAATTTGTTCATCCAAATGGAGTGGGATGGCGATCATGTGGACCAAATATAGTAGTAGACCTCGAATAGAATGATAAAAGAAATCGGGGATCAGCTTTACCAGTAAACAATAAACCAATAAAGTTGGATGATCAAAGATTTGGGACAAAGAAGGGAAATGCTTCGAAATAAAATAGTGTAGTCACAAATAAAAAATGGAATGATGGGATGGATCTCTCTCTTCTTTGTTGGGCCTTCACACACACACACACACATAATATGGGACTTGATTCCTTTTGTTTCAATTGATTCTTGGAAAATTTATCTTTTAATGAATTTTTTAGCCACTCTTCAATGTATTCTCTCAACAGTGGGATTGTTAGCTCTTGCTTCACCCAAAACGAGAATATATCATCGTCCATTACTTTGAAATTGGAGTGAAATTCTTGTATTGATGACAGATGGTCTTCATTATCATTCACAAAATTAACTATCCATCATTTAATCTCATCCTCTGGAAAGTTAGAGAGATTATGAAGCTCACTATCCTGTGAAGTTTTAAGTATGCTTAATTTCACTTCTAAATTTTCTTTGGTTAATGAATTAGATTCCCTCACCAATTGTGGGCCCTCAATTTTTTAAACTATTTCAAGTGATTTCAAAAATAAATTACTTCATTTTTCATCAACCCTTTTACAATTTGCAATTAATTTATGAAATATTTCTACTCTTTCTAACCAACAAACCTTTACTTGCTTTATTCTTTTATCTGAAGGCAAGCCCTATTGTTTCCTAGTAAAATCACTCCTACTTTTCACTCATGCCATGAATGTACTTAAAGCATTTTTGTAGAAAAACTCATCATTCTCTAAGTCCTTTTTCAGATATTCCATGGAATAAGAAATTCTTTGTGCCAAATTCCTCAAATTAGTGATGACTTACCATGCCTGTAAAATGATATTGAACCAATTATTTATGTTTTTCACGACATACATCCTTGTGCCACTCAACAATTTGGTAGATTTCATGAGTTTAGATTTTTTTCTTGGTGTGTCTTATGGGAGTGGATCTGGAGCCATGATGGATAGTGTCTCAAAAAACAAGGGCTTAGGATTGAGGGCATCCTCCAATTCACTTATTCACCACAACAAGGCCTGAGGGTTAAATGAAAGAATTGTGTAGCAATGCCTATGCATTATTGGTTCTGTAACTATGAGAACATGTGGATCTCCCTCAAATTGGAATCTCATCCCTCTATGATCAGTAGGATCATATGCAAGATAATTGGTTGTCGGTAGGATGGACTATGCCCATTTGGGTATCTGATGTTGACATGCATGCATGGGCATGAAAAAGTCTTTTCATGTGGATCATGAGATGCATGCATGACACATGAAAAAGTGTCTACATGTGGCTCCTGAGATGCATGTCTGGCGCATACAAAGTGTCCATATGTGGCTCATGAGATGCATGCATAGTGCATGAAAAAGTGTCTTCATGTGTCTCCTAATATGCATGCATGGTGCATACAGAAGACTCTGCATGTGGCTCCTGAGATGTATTAATGGCACATGCATAAGTTCCTGCATGCAACTCCCGAGATTCCTGTATGATTTCTTCTGCATGTGATTCAGAAAACAAATATTAAATGGAGTAGACATCATCTCCAATCAATGGAACAAAAATTTGTGCAGATACATGTGTAGAATGCTCTTCAAAATGAGCGGCTTGATCTTCCAGTGGCTTTTCTACTGGCTCTATCTTGTCAATATTTTGCATGCAATCTTTAAAATATTTCTTATTTCTGAATAGAACCTCCAATGCAGTCCATAGTTCTTCTGGAGTTGAGAGTGATTCCTCCTCTACATGATTTTGTAGTTCAGGAGAAATAGATATGCAGATAAATCTGAGAGCCATGTCTTGTCTATTGAGAAAATTATTTTTCTCATCAACAGAATCTGGCTCTACTTATTTTTCCATGGTTATTTTGTATAAGTCTCTACTTCTAAGAAGAAGTAGAATCTTTGGATTCCGCTCCTAATAATTGTGCGACATAAGAAGAATTTTCGGTGAAAACTACATTCTATCTTACTGTATATTCCTCTTGTACCGGAAAATAAAAATGACTATGTGATTTCTTCTCGAAATCAAGGCTCTGATACCATGTGATGGAAATCATTGTTTCTCTTCTCAAGCTCTGATACCATGTACAATTGTGGTGAACCTTCACAGATAATCTAGCTAAAAACAATTCATACAAAGCTTGCAAATTGAGAGGAGAGGAGAGATGAGAGAAAAGAATCAAGAATTGAATTCATTGAATTCCACCCTCAAAGAGTGAATAATTTACAACAAATATAGACTACATGAGTAACTAATGCAACATAGTAGTGACCTAGAGAGATCTAGACACTCACTGACAGAAACTGAAGTAATTTTCCACCTAGTCCTAGTTAAGTGGTCTATGCAATCATCAGTTAACTGAGTCACACATGTGGAAGTGAGAGAAACACATGCCATTGTTGGTGATAAAACTTAGGTTTTTATGCATGAGTGACTTCCACTAGTATAACTAGGTGTAACTGACTCTTAACTGAAGAGGAGCGCCCTATTTTTTAGGGGAATATTCTCTAGAGAGAATATTCTCATCTAAGGAAGCGTTCTCAACATTGGACTATCAACCTTAGGAAAATAATTACCTAGGTGAGTGTGTAATATCTCAAATAAATACATGGTACCAAAATTGAGCAAGATCGTTTTCAGCATAACATTACCCCTTGAGGGTAATCCTTCAAAAACATTACAATATTCCACAACTAGTATCGAATATGAAGTCATGAAAGTTATATGTGTCTTCAAATAATTGGTAAGTTGATGTGAAATATCATTCGAAATGATTTTGGTCCAATAAAATATTGCTTCCTTTTGAATAGAGAAATACATAACATATAAAACATACCTCGAAATATGAGATGTGGAATCTCTCCCCATCATCCGTACAAACAACCAATAAAAATATCGATATGGTTCAAACAATAGAGATATATCATTGAGAGAAATATTGGTTGGCATTGTATTATATGGTGATATGAAATACTTCAATAAGTTAACACCACCACCTTGTGAATCCAGAAAGGAATTGGCTTCCAAAATCCTAAGTCTTGTTAGGGGTGGGAAGTTGGAGCATTCCTCTGAATACCTTTGGATTCAAAAAAACTGGTTTCTTTCCTTCAGTATCAACTTGAATCATTATGCTCTTTGAGTTGAATTTGCATGCACACCGGGAAACTAAATCCTTGAATTTGAAAGTTTTTGGCATGCAACCAACCTTTACTATATTGGTTGTCCAAATATTTCTAGCAAGTTTATGCTCAGTAGTGAGGCTTGAATACCACTAATATGTAGTTGACCAATGAAAATCCATATTCTAGTGTGCAAGAGAGTTGATCGTGTCTCCACAAAAAGGCTCCTTTCTTCTTCTAGTTTCCATATTCCTCACTCCTTTCAATACACTTTGATATACGTGATGGGTATCACTATGAATTGTGGAGCTCAAGATATTAAAATATAAGTTCATTAATCATCATTAATAAGGCATTCATTCATCACGTACAATTTCCTTCACGATACACACAAATCATAAATAGAAGTTATTTTTGAAAAGCAGGTGCTCCATGGAAAAATGGGATAATTGATCCACATTTACCATAGATTACCAAATTTTTCCTTGTGAATCAAGAATTCATCAATGAATCATAAATTACCTCAAAAAATGTGAATGATGAATGGTGGTCTAACAAGAATTTCACTAAGTATGAAATAGGAGGTAGAGAGATCAGTCTCATAGAGGTTAATTTATGTGGAGGTATAAGTTGTGCGGAGATATGAGTTGTGCAAAGGGATGATTTGTGCAGAGGAATGAGTTGTGTGGAGTTCTCCGCACAAGAGATGATCGAAAAATCGACTAAGTATAGAGTGATACAATTGAGAGGAGGTGAGATCACTAATGTTGAAGACAAGTGTCACGAGAAAAGTAAATGCAAAGAAAATTGAAATAAGTATAATGTTCCTCCCTTCGTATGATTATGAAAGTGACTAAGTATGTAGAGTGAATGTGGAGTATGAAAAAGTGACTAAGTATGGAAATAATTGGGATGGATGAAGTAAAATGGATAAGTATAGGAAGTTATGAAGGTTGTACAACTTAAGGAATGTGAGGTGAAAAATGGAGGTGGAAGAAGTGCGGGGAAAAGGTTGTGCAGAGAAAAGGTTTTGTGCAGAACGTGGAGAAAATACTTGAAGTGAATAATCTTTTCACAATGTAAGGAATATCTACATAGTATAAGTCATAAAAATGACGAAGTGTATAAACATATGAAATATTTCCCAACACGTTATGGAACTATGAGAATTGTAAGGGATGAAGTGGACTATGAAATGGAAAGAAAGGGAGAGTTATATACATAGGTAAACTTGGAATACAAGGATGATACACGAAAATGGATCAACATTGCCCCCTTTCAAAGGTGTAGGGTTGGTCACAACCATTTGTTGTCATTGTTGAGGAAAATGATTCATTAGGATGGCAGGTTATTTATGGGGGGGGCACTGGGCTAAGTATTGATGAATGTCATCCATCTAAGGAGACTTATGAGTAGGATGATATGCAATGTAGATATTTCAAGGAAATTTTATTTTCTTTTGCTCATTAGTTCCTCCCACGTTAGTTTTAGTATCAGGGGTCGTCCCTTTCCCATAAGTGGAATTTTTCTTTTTATTATTCTTCTTGTCTCTAAGTTGTTGATTGTTCTTTGGATTTGTTGATTGGACTAAATGAACATCATAGGATTGGGAAAGGACCGAGGCATTTTTCGATGTTGTCACAGTTTCTATTGGATTATGAGAGATATTCATCTACAACATCTATCCCACTAATGGGCCAATGAAAGCATAGGAAACAAATCCAATCACACCATTGGCATGTGGTCCCATAGTAGGTTTAGGAGGATCTATTTACATCCGAGAAGCATGAGGTATCAACTCACATAGAGTGTCAGAATAAGAATAAATAAAATATATCTATTGAGTGTATAATATAACTTGTTCTTTAGTTAGGGATCCTAATATCATGACATCGTTGGTGATATTAGGAAACAAAGACTCAACAAAACAATCCACTAGAAATTGGTCTAGAATTTTGGCTTTGATGAGCCTAAGCTACCATCTCCATTCATGGATATGATTAGAGATATGAAAATTTGTGCTCTAACATAATGATGTCAAGAGTTCAGTTTCAATTTCATAATAAATAAATAAAAATAAAATGGGTCAAGAAAGACATCAATAAATGATCCAAGTGGATATCGGTGGCCACCCACCTTTTCCAGCTGGTTCAAAACAACTTTTTGGCAATTTTGGTAATTTACTATTTTTAGCAGTTTTCCAGGTCCTGAACTTCTGGAGCCGTTTTGAGGCCCTAAACGACGTTTTTTTGGGTATCTTGCGATCAAAACATTTCATCATGAAAAAAAATTCAACAGTTGTAGTCCTTGGATAGATCTTTCCAATGGACTATCGTGGGCCTAAAACAGAGATCGTATGCAAAAGTTGTGACCCCGGGAATTGATGCACTGACTTACCCAAACGGGGCCCACATGACTTTTGGTGCTTCATCTCCTAGGGTTAGGTTTTTTTATGTCTAGGGTTTTTGACACTCGTGTTTATTGTAAAACGACCTTCAGAGCCTCATTGTAATAATCTTCTTGTGAATGAGCACAGTCGTCACATCTCTTCTCAGAGATAAGCCGCCACCATTCCAGCAAGCTTGTTTTCCGCTACATTTTACAGTTTCAGTTTATTTCCTTGTTGAATAGAAAACCAGTTTTACTGTATCTCTGTTATTATGTGTTAAGCATCTGTTAATAATCTATAGTCATTTCATTCTACTCATAAAATTTGGATCAGTAGTATCAGAGCGGTCTGCTCCTTATCGTCTTAATGCATGTCCCCAACGAGGTCAGAGTACAAAGAATTGGGTCTTGAGCTTGTTTCTCTTGAGGACCAAACCTCTCGCACGCCCAAGCAACCTCTCATGGCAAGAGAAAAGAAAGATGACGGGATAGGAGATCCTTTCAAAATGTTTCTTGAGGAATCCCTCATGCAACAGAGGAACGAGATGATGGATAGTTTCGCGCAAATCCTTCGGTGACTACCAACAGGAACGCATCTTCTTCGAGCGGAGGCGCCACCCCCTTCAAGGTACAAATAAACTTTGATATTCCTGTATTTGAAAGTCAGATAGACGCAGATGGTGTAGACAAGTGGTTGAATCTACTAGAAGGGTATTTTTTTGTCCACAACTTTTTGAATAGAGAATATTACTTTTGTGCTCCTCAAAGTCGTTCCCCATGTCAAAGATTGGTGGGAAACTTTCTGTGAGCAAAAGGAAACAGAGGAACCCTCGTTATTTACAGTCACGACCACCTAGGAATCCTTCAGGGATGCTATTAAGGAACAATACTACCCTATTGGAAGTTATGACGACTTGTATACCAAATGGACCACATTGTTTCAAGAAAGAGACCAAGCAATGCCAGAGTTCACAAATATCTTCCATACCTTGCGCACCAAGTTGGGTATCAAAGATTCAGAGCGACATTTGGTGCTCAAGTATCGTGGTGCTCTAAATAGATACATCCAGACCGAAATGGAATTTCTGGACATCTCATCCTTGGGAGCGGCCTACCGATATGTCGTCAAAATCGAGCAGAAGCTCAAACAAAAGACGTGGCAATTTGGGCCCGAGAACCCCTCACAGCAAAAGCCAGGAAAGGGCGGCCCCAACCCACAGAACAAAAGATAGAGCAAAGATGGACATTATCAGGACAACCAGTCCAAGCCGCAAGCAAAGGACGACACCGGAAAGACAAAGAAAGATACCGGGAAGTGGTGCGACTTCCATAAGAGCCCTTGGCATAACACTGTTGATTGGTGCTCAAAGCAATGGTCGGTAGCCGAAGTGAAAGCCTCTGAATCAGATATGGGTTCTGACTCTGAGTCTGAACCCGAAAGGGGAAGACAGATCATTGACATAGAACCCAGTGCCACCGTTGCTACCACCAAGCTCCGACCTGATGAACCAGACAAGCCAGAAGGAGAGTCGCTCTTCCATTCACAGATGTGGATAAAAGGAAAGCCTCTGAATCAGATATGGGTTCTGACTCTGAGTCTGAACCCGAAAGGGGAAGACAGATCATTGACACAGAACCCAGTGCCACCGTTGCCACCACCAAGCTCCGACCTGATGAACCAGACAAGCCAGAAGGAGAGTCGCTCTTCCATTCACAGATGTGGATAAAAGGCACCCCGCAACACTTCATCGTCAATCAGGGATGATTTTAAGGATGGAAATTTATTTTAAAATATAGAAACCTTGGGGAATCTTACTAATCCTTCATATGCCAACTATAAATGTTTAGCGATATTTTTGTAAAAATATTCAAATTTCTAAGGATTTTATATAGTTTGTATAAAATTTTGGCGATTTTTAAATTAAAATAATTTTATCCTATAGAATTTGGGCAAATTATTTTTAGAATAGCGAATCTTTTTTTGGGAAAAACCATGGAAAATTAGCCCATGAGCGAAATTTATCCCCTAAAATCATCTATGTCGTCGATAGCGATAGCCAGAGGAACCTCATCTCAGCAGAGGTTGTCAAGCGGTTGGCCCTGCCGACAACGCCGCACCCACAACCCTACACCATTGGATGGCTCCGCCAAGGAAGCGATCTTCGCATCAGCGAACAGTGCCGACTGTCATACGGCATCAAGCCCTTCAAAGATGAGGTATTGTGTGATGTTGCTCCTCTCGAAGTTTTTGATATTCTTTTGGGCCAACCTTATTTATGGAAACGTCATGTTGTATATGAGTCTATGCCTCGTAGTGTTATTATTACTTTAAACAAGAAATTGTACAGGATACCCGAGGCAGTCCCACCTAGTGCTATTTCCTTGATCTCTGCCAAGCAATGCAAGAATGTCATTTCTCATACGGGGAAGTTTGTCTTCTTCGTGATTCGCTCTCGAAATGAGCGAAAGATCACAGCCAGATCCAGTGTCTCTGCGACCGACCTTTCCATAGAGCAGAAGCAAGTAGATAAGGTCGTTGAAGAATACTCGGATATCTTCTCCTCACCCACTGGGATCTTTGCACTGTCAGGTCAATCACCCCATCGATCTGACCCACAGCGCATCACTGCCCAATGGACCAGTATATCGTCGCTCTATGTTAGAGAATGAGGAGATAAAGCGACAGATCCAAGAACTGCTCCACAAGGAGAACATCCGTCCCAGTTCATCACCTCATGGGAGCCCAATCGTGTTGGTACAGAAGAAAGATGGAACCTGGCAACTGCATTGATTACCGGGCCCTGAATAAAATCACAGTCAGAAACCGGTACCCAATTCCTCGAATCGACGACCTCCTTGATCAACTCACGGGGGGCAAATACTTCAGTAAGATTGTTCTGAAGTCTGACTACCACCAAGTCCCGATAGAACAGACAGATGTATGGAAGACCGCCTTCAAGTCAAAAGAATGTCTTTTTAAATGGTTAGTCATGCCCTTTGGTTTGACAAATGCTCCAGCCACTTTCATGAGGATGATGGACGATATCCTACGACCATTCACTAATCCTTTTGTAGTGATGTATATGGATGACATTCTCATTTACCGCAAGTCTTGGGCAGAACACTTGCAGCATATTCAGCAAGTTCTACACACCCTGCGGCAGCGCAAGCTATATGCCAACTTGGAAAAATGCTCATTCGGCATGGACAGGGTCCATTGCCTGGGCTACATCGTTGATCAGCATGGCGTACATGTGAATCCAGCCAAGATCCAAGTCATCTGTGACTGGCAAACCCCAACCACACTCACTGAGCTTCGGAGCTTCTTGGGCCTTGCCAATTTCTACCGCAGATTCGTGTTGGGATTCTCGCATATTGCATGGGCCCTCAGCGAAATAACCAGGGGTGGTGGTAAGGCAAAATTTGTGTGGGGTCAGTCCCAACAACAAGCATTCAATGATTTGAAGCAACGTTTGTGCTCATCCCTAGTACTTTCACTATCAGACCTGCAATAGCCCTTTGAGATCGAGACATGCTTCAGTTTATGTTGTGGGCGTCGTTCTCACTCAGCACAGCCACCACATCAAGATAATATTGCGCATTTAACAAAGAACTTCAGTGGATGATTGATTGATTATGGACAAGAAACATTTAGCATGTGAGAACAAAAAAAATGATCCTCTAAACATTCATGATAATATTGAACAGTAGAGTCATCAAGGAGTAAACCTACAAGTTTTTCTTCAATGTTGCATATAAGATCTCTCTCACAATGAGAGAGTAGATACTAGGTAGGGTGGACACAGAATGCCCTTAAAGATGGAAAAAGCACATACCAGATTTAACACTAGTTTTTACCCCAAGTTCTAAAATTAAAATGGAAATGTACTTTAACTGTTGGAAGATTGGTTGTTGTCATTGATGTCAACCCTAGCCATTGGCTTTTGGACCCCACAGTTGATCAAAGTAGATAAACATGAAAGAAATTGCACATGCAGATACAACATCCATGGATGGATATTATAAGTCATGTCGCTTCCGGTGGTATGTGGCACATCACGTGGATTCTCACGATTGAGGAGAAATGAATTTTTGGAGATAACAATGTGAATTAATGCAGAAACTACATGTCGGCCCTAATATTAAAAGGAATTGACATAAAGGATATAAATACATATCATTATACATTCATTTTTTAACACACACAAGTTTAGTAATGAACAAGGAAATATAAGTCGAATTTCTGAGGAAATATGAAGTAAAGAAGGTCGAATTTCAAAGGAGGATGAAGTCTTTTGGTGATATGTTCTAAGGTATGTTATTTACAGTTCATCTTACCATTTTCGCTATAACTTTGTTTCTAGAACAATTCAGATGGTGAAATTTGGAAGCTTTTGAGAAGACATATCTAGGTACCTGTGGTAAAAAATTCCGCTCTTTATTCGCTATAATTTTGAAGATACACTCTGTGGAATATAGGGTTTTTGACTAGTCTTGAAACTAGTCAAAAACAGGTGTTCCGAGTAAAACAGTGATAGTCTTCATAGAGAATACAAATGAAGTGAGACCAATTGCATTGGAAAAAGTGCGGACTGTAGTTTCATATATACGAATTTCAAAATATGATGTTAAATATTGAACACAAGGCATTATGTACAAGTTTGCTCTCATAAATAAACCAGAATTGAATAAGGTCTACCATTTTCTCTCATTTTTCCAGGAGGATTCAAGGAGTGAAACTTGAAGGAGTTTCAGAGAATACATTGAGTAATATTATCTACAAGATCGGATTATTCCAAGAAGTAAAGAATTGCAGAAGTTGAAGAAGTCTCAGGAAGCATTATCATGTTCTATGTAATGATTGATTGATGGTGATAATTTAATGTAAAGTTGTATTATCTCTCGTATATTCTTGGGTGGAAGGAAGGGGCAAGGATGGAGAGGTCAACCCTCTCTTGATATTGGAGGATTGTATCTTCCTTTTGGAGGTTTATCCCTTCCTTTATATTTGGAAGTTGTAGCTACCTTTGGAAGTCATTACTTTCTTTGAACAATAATACATGATTACTTCTTATATAATGTGCATGGTGTATTGGTGTATCTCTTATACTATTCTTCATTGTTCGTTGGATAGTCTTCATTGTTGATTGGATATAAATTGAAGACATGATCTGATTGAAGTACAAGTTCAAAAATACTAATTACTCTAAATATTGATTCACCCCCTTCTCAATATTTCCAACATTAACAACTCATAACATAGATATCACTGCACTTCTACGTTAAGATTACTCCACAAAAATAGAGCGCACTCAAGCTTTGAAGCTCTAACGCTCATCCAGAAACATTGACCCACACCGACTCAATCCCAACATATGAGACTAGTGAAAATAACTTGTTATCGAGACCTTATCCACATGACACTTAAAACTACACATTAAACATTTAAAACATCAATTTATTACCTCATGTACTTCAATTAAATCAGCATTAAAATGAAATGTTACATATAAGTGATTAGAAACTCGAGTGATACCACTGTGCTCACACAATATTCTAACAACGTTAAAAAGCAGTTACATATCTTGAGAAGACTCGTGTTGCCTGTCAACGCAATGCTCTGTCTTCAGGATATTCATGCCGTTTGTTAACAGCATGTTACATATTGCATTTTACTAACAGCATTTCTTGGTGCTCTAAAAGATTTATACTAGGTTGTAGTTTAACAGATGAAAAATGAACCGCTCAAATCACTACCAAAGCCTTGGATAAGCAATATACAAATGAAAATGATTAACATCTCTCAAAATCTTAGTAAAATGCATAATGAAGTGAATAGGCATTTTACAATTTGCAACTTCAGAGAAAAGTCAAAAGCATCTCCTGCCGAGGAAATATGTTTCATAATAGCGTTCATAAGATGGATAAAAAATTTAAAATGCCCTTCTAATGCTACTGGGCCATTGATTTTTGTAATCATTTGTTATATTGTTTGGTATGCGAAGACCAGAGATCTTAGTGGCGTCACTTATTGACTTGATGGGCACATTTTTGTTGATTAATCTGCCAGGTTAGCATTTTGTTGAGTTACTGTGAATAGCCCAGTGCTTAATTGCTATTTCAGATATTAAAAACAAATATTATCCACCAAAACACAGATTTCCTCTTGCACTTTGATACAAATCTTGATTAATTAATATTGACTGAAATCTTCTCCAAATTATGAATCCATCTAAACAAACAGTTGAAATTATCCCAAATTAGTGCTCTACGCTATGCAGTGGCCAAGTCCTTTCATTGCACAGTTATTACAGATGATTTTGTACATTTTACAATACTCTCAGGTAGCCGTAAACTTCAAACTATTCAGTCAAGCAAATTTTAGAGGGTTGATGTCCATTGTTTAAGCTTCGACTGCTTTTCTTGAGTGGCAAGTTGATTGATACATCTTTCAAGTAGTATTTATCAAATATCATTATATGACATTACAATACCTTTAAGGCATTTCACTGCTACATTACAGACTAAAGAACTGGCTTCCCTTGGTCCACAACTATCCTAATCTTAAGAGTTCCAAACACTTTTTGAAATATTTACAAAGTTGCATTGAAATATTTACAAAGTTGCAAGTAATGCTTCTCATATTGTTTTTCCCAAACTCTGGAAAAGACCATGTAAAGCATTGTATAGAGGTGCCGCTGCCCTTGGCCTTTCAACTGAACCAAAGAGAATGTCAGTGGGTGTAAGATATGGATCACCATAGAACCGCATATTTGTATCTGATCGTGCAGTAACTATGTTTCCCTCAAGTGATACTCCAAGAAAAGCACCTGCACGAAGTAAAAGAGTCTGTTATTCCTTTGGAAGCATTCAATTTTGCCCAAAATGGTCCTAACAGCTTTCAACTTTTCCCAGCAAACTATCAGAGAGCAATGTTATTCCTAACACTAATGCGTAGAAAATAGTATCAGAAACTTACATTCATCACTATCAAATTGCTATACAATCTAAGAGAATTATTTTGCACCAAAAGAATTGTAGTAAAAATATGAGAAAAGCACAAGATTGAGAAAACATGGCGAGTTTGTATGTGTAACCAATACAAATATGGTTATATCTATCAATTTAAGTTCCATATAAGAAAGAATTGTTTGGAACAGCTTCTACATTCCTAATAAGGAACAGATATACTCTTTATGATATTGTCAGCAATCGTAGACATTTTATTTTTTGATCAGACTCTTGGTTTCTCAACTTGTGCATTATTCGACTAGCATAAACCCATGTAACCCAGGTCTGATATGCACCTCAAGGATGTGAAGCTCGGGGTTGCATATTTTGAGTTCTCATAGATGAGACGTGGGCCATTTGTGCAAATTTGTAATGCCAAGAATTGCATCCTTGAGTTTCACAACCTTGATATGCACATCAGATGTAGGTTTAGATGATGGGTTTGAGCTAGTATCCATATTCAAGGCATGCACTGCATCATCTGGATTTAATAAAACCATTGCACACACGGACAGTCTCACACACACATGAACAGTTGATGGATCACTTCTACCCCCACCCAGATGGTAGAATGCACCTCGTTTCTCTCGGTGAAACAAACATACCTAAAAATTGGGCATTGGATTATCTGTAACTGTAGTTTTGAGCAACATGTCTCAAGAAAATTATGTTAACTGGATGCAAGTTGACGAGATACAATGGCGATAATGAGGCTATAGGAGTTCTTACGAACAGGAGAAATTTATCCTTTGAGGTGCAACTAGATATTTAAAGAGACGTTAGGATAAATAATGTATCCCATCTGTCATCATTTTGAATTTTATCCCTTTATATTCATTTCACGGCAAGTTTATAGATGTCAAGAACCATAGTTTAAGGAATTTTGTATTCACAGTTTCAGTTCTATGGTCATATATGAATAGAAGAGAACACATTTTTGGCTGAAACAATTTCTATGAAACATATCATAAAGCATACAACTGTAGAACCACAGGGCACAATAGATGGATGGACTAAGGGTCAGGGTCAGGGTCAACTACTATTTACCAGAACCTAGTTTGTAGCACTAATAAGAAACTAGATCAGCTTTTGTCTTCCAATCACAGATCTTAACTTACCTCAAATATCCTAGTTTTTGTCTTGTTTATCCATTTCATCTTTAATCAAAAATTCTCATCAATTTTTTTTTCCAATCTACACACCCCTCTCCCTTGGACCTTTTAGCTCACCCTATTCAATATGTTTTTCCATGTCATTCCATATCTTTATGGTCATGCTTATGAGCCTTAATCACATGTCCTTTTCAAGTTGTTCTCTTTGCATCTTGATTGCTGCCTGGCAAACAGCATCATGTTAAGAAGAAAAACTAATCAGAAGTTAAAATATCTAGGCTACAAGCATATCTCTTTGCCTGGTTATTATGTGGGCATAAATCCAACTGCACAGAGCATAGAAAGATGTCTGTTCAGATGACCCTTTTGAACAATATTTCGTCAATCTGTTTCTTAAACATCTTTCAGCACCAATAATTGCTAAGAATCACAAACATAAGAAAAAGGTTGAAAAGATTAACAATTGATTAAGAAACTGTTCCAAGCAGCAAGAGCCCTTATTTATGTTGGAGAAGATTTCCACAAATGCACTGAAGAAAAACATTTCGTCCGTAGTTACAAATTGCACATAGGTACCTTTACTACTGCTGTATGTGTAACAAGCTGTGGTTCCTTCATCTCCAGCTCGAAGATCTGCCTCCACCACTCTTCCCAGTGGCCCAGCTGCAACACTTAAACCACCCCCTAACGAGAAATGCACACGACTACTAAAAGCTTTGACTGCTTCAAAATTGCGAAGCACAATAACAAAATCTGTAAGCTCTCCACCAATCTGTGCATAACAAACATAAAAACTAATTCAACCATCCCTTGAAAATATAAGATTCCTTGATGCCAAAATAGTTTACTTATTACCAAGACATGCCACAAGAATAGAAGATCTTACCTGTGCACCCCATCCTAAACCGAATGATGCTATTGCTGATGGTGCTGACCAGGAACCATTTTCTCTTCTGGCAATAACTATACCAGTCCCTAATTTGTAAGTGATGCCTACGCCAGCTTTTGCAACTGTGAAGATGGCTAATCCATTAGCTCCTCGTAAAACAGAAACAGGTATAGACCTTTCTGGCTTCAACATTGCAATCTGTATAAATAAGCAACAGTTCAGAGCGTATCAGAGGCAATAAGCTAGTAGCAACTAAGGAAAAATTATCTAATGGAATTTAGAATGAATTTACATATCAGTTAAACACTATTAGCTTGTAATTAAACAGTGATCTCCCTATAGGAGGAATTTGGTAATGAATATGCACCTGACAATAACTTCTCAAAACATTGCTAGACTTGTAAATTTCTTGCTCCATTGACAAGCCCAAAGGCGTATTCAGCCATCCTCTCATACAAGTCCAGTCCATCACATCATGTTTTGCTATCTGAGCTGCATTGCTTACCTGCCTTATCAAGAGTCTCTGCAACGGTTCCAACCTCTCGTAACAGCTATCACAAACCCTTTGTGGGTCTCTCTCTCTGAATTTTACAGGTAAAAGACACTTTCCTCTTGAACATGCTCTGCAAAATAATCCCCCACAGAAACGACAGTGGTGCCTCCCACAAACAAGGGGCTTGAAGGGTACCCCACAATGCATGCAACAGGAAGCAGCACTATCTGGAACCCAGTGAGGTGGCTCTGTTTCAAAAATTGTTGGAACAGACAGATTATCATTCCCTTCCAAATGCGGGAGAGGTGGTGCACTTGGTAAGTCGGGTCCCATATACAAAGTGGCTGCATCATTTTGAATGAACTCTTCAGATGAAAGCTCGGAACTAGCCTCATGTTGTTCTTCTGGATCAGAATGCGATATGTTTCCCCCTGTTATGATTGTATATAGACCACTTAGAACATTCCTCAAATTTACTTCTGGAGGGGAGTGGTCTGGCAAGGTTGCTCCAGGATCTCTATTTGCATCAGAGTATCCCTCCTGAGAAATGTAGTCAAAAGAAGATAAGCATTCCTTTTTTCCTCTCTGAGTAAGTGACACTCGTACCCAGGGATCTGTTTCTTCTGGCAATGCAAGATCTCTCAAAGCCTCGTATCTGTTTTGCCCCTCCAAGGAAGTTTTATGCTGTCCATTGGTCTCAATGAATGGATTTGAATCAGAACCCACATATCTAACTACAGACGAAGTCGTCTGCATCCTTTCAAGTGTATCTTTCAAATCAAAGTTCAATCTAAGGTTCAACTTAGAATTGAATGGAGTTCGGCAAAGAGGACACAAAGGCGTAGCCAAGTGTGTCTGCAACTGATTTCACAAAAAACTTGATGAGCATAAAAACAGAAAACGTATTTATCAAGTTTTGCATTGACTTCCGATTATTATTCTAATTCCACCATTCAAAATTTGAAAATTAGGTTTTCAAAATATATTTTCAAATGAACAGAATCCTGCAGCAAAGTACTTGGACATAATATTGAATTTTTTTATTAATATCAAGAATTGGACTTGCAATCTTTAAGCTGGTGGCCAAAAAAAAAGTTCAAACCTCCTGCAAGCACTTGAGGCAACCATTATGACCACAAGCTAAAGAGGCAGGACCACCATAGGTACCAAGGTTCTCCATACACACCGCACATGTGGGCAAATTTATTTTATCTTCCATGTGCTGTAAAGGATAGTCTTTCATTTTGCACTAAAATGTTCTCGGACACTCCCAGCTACAATTGTGATTTATTGAATGAAAAATCCAGTAAAGTCAAGATAACCTGCAATGTGTCGATCACAATTATAATCAAAATAGAATAAATGTTGATACCTAACTAACAACTTATATTCTTCATCTAGGCCAGAAGAGAAAAATTAAATCAAAAACCAACAGCAAACAGAACACCAAAGGTTTTGATGACAATCAAACAGATACAACCTGCATGTCTGTGGATAATGAGAATGTCTTAATAAGTTAATTGTAAATGCTCCAAGGGAACCTTTTGGTAATAGATTGGCTAGAAACTTGAAGACCACGTAGAACTCAACAATTATATTTAGCATTCCAAAGGATTCCCTATTCTCTGTATGAATAACAGATCCCTTGTATATTTTGGTTATCAAAGAAAAATGATGTAAACGACATTCTATGCTTATTTGGGGTAACTGCTCACCACTTCTGAGTATGTCTATAGTGATTATTAGTGGTGAGGAGATTGGCAATGACTGAAAAATGGGTAAAATATATATTATATATATTAACATTTGATAGCAAAATTTACAGTCAGGCCCCTGTAGTCTGGTTTTCATGTGTAATATTTACAATCCCAGGCCCCTGATATAAAATGTACAAAATTCTGGCACCATTCAACAGTCCTATACATAAGATAAGATAATTTTAAATATCCAACAAATGACCACAATAGTAGGTCAATGGGACTAAAAAGAGGTACCATCCAGTGTTGTTACATAGTGGGAGTGCAAAAGCAACTCCTATAGGATCAAAAGTAGATAAAGATAAAGATCTAAAAATCTAGCTAAAAGAAGCTATAAGAAAAGTTAGAAGTACATGATAAATGCTAAAAACTAAAACCATGTGCAGTACAAAAGAGGAGATGTCAAGGTATGCTGGAACCAGCTCTCAAGCTGAGAGAGGAGATCGAGAAGCAAGCCCCTCATCAGTGTCATCAACCACTGTGAAGGGAGCCAATACGCTACCAGATAATGTCCTCTAGAGTGTATCCGTGACTAATGCATTGTCGGATAATGTCCTCTAGAGAGTATCTAAGGCCAAGAGGGCCTGGTTGCATGATCCTGGGGTGAGCACAAGGGTGAGGAGGTCCAACTCTTCTAGCATCCAAGGTCATAGGGAAGAAACTCAAGATGGAAGATTGGTTGCACAACCAAGCCTAGAGGGTAGTACTCTGTCCAAGGGGAGCCCGTCTATGGGATCTCGTAGAGTTGATGCGTCTACTGGACTAGTGGTGTGTGTCCTAGGGCCTAGAGCAACAGCTCTTCAAGGATTTCAAAAAGGTCGGTCAACCCATTGGGGGGGTCAAAGGAAACCCAAGGTCTCACTAATCTAGAATCTAAAGTAGCATCGTTCTCTACCTATCATTTGTTGCCCCTCTAACAGGACAACAACAGACGAAGGTGATCCTCCTAAAGGTCTCTAACCAAGTTAGGGCAAGTAGACATTGCAATCTATGTCCAAAAGTCTCTCTCATGTAGAGAGTGAGAAGTATTGTATTTGGAGTGTGTAGCTCGATAGGGGGATGTCCCCTCGAAGAGGCAAGTGAACAAGAAAGGATCCCTTCCATAATAGGATCCATTGTATGGTGTTGCCCTACATCAAGGGTTTTCTTATAATAAAGTGTGTTTCTTCTATATTTATTTGTGGACCTATTGTGGTATTTTTGTATTTAGTCTTTGGTTCTTAACAATTGGTATCAAAGAACTTTCATTGGCAGGCATTGTGGGCACATAGTGAAGAATATTGTGAATGTATCAAGCATTGTTTGAGGAGTGTTATCCTTCCTTAAGGATTAATATATGGTGTTACCCTACCTCAAGGGTTTTGTCTACATTCTTGTGATGAGTATTTTGGTGAATGGTTTGGTTTATTCTTGGTTATTTCTGAAGTATATCCAGGTACTTAACAATTGGTATCAGAGCACTTTCCTTGGCAGGCATTGTGGGAAAAAAAAAAAAATTGGGGAGAAGAAAAAAGAGGGTCGCGACATTCCGGACAATTTATGTAGATTTTTGTGCAAAATTTGCAAAAACTAGTTGTGGATCTGAGTTCCTCTAAAAAAAAACACCCAAGTTAAAAAACAAATCGTCCGAAACAGAATCCAGGAAGTGGAGTTATTAGCATTTTAAAATCTGCTATTTTTCAGGGTTTTTTCCGCAGACGACCGTGCGATTTTTCTAATTTTTGTAGCACTTGGGGCATAATTTACCCAAACAAATTACAGATTTGAGTTGCTCTCACAATTTCACCCAAATTCAAAAACAAAATCGTATGAATCGGAGTTATGGAAGTGAAGATATCGTTGATTTAAAATCAACCATTTTTGGTGGTTTTTCGTGATGACAGCGGGACTGCAAAGTCCATAACTTTTCAAAGGATGCTCAAATTGCTACCAAATCAAACCCATTGGATAGAGAATTTCCAGAGTTTTCTTTTGGTATATTATATGTAGTGTTTCCGATGGACATTCGCTCTCAAATCATGGCAGCCATCAAGACAACAATTCAAGAGTTCAAAGTTGAAATGCAACATATTCAAGAGAAACGTATTCAAGAGCTCAAAGTTGAAATGCAACATATTCAAGAGGAATGTATTCAAAAGTCCAAAATTTCAAGGCATATTGTGGACGAATATAATCAAGAAATATATGCTTGGTATGATTTTGAGGCCGATTGTGATGTTGGTATATGGACAATTGTCATTTTTTTGGATGATAACTATTTTCATATTTTATTTGATGACTCTACGCCACCTTCTATAGAGAACATCAATGTGACAAACTAAGAGCCAATGATTATTACCAGTGTCCAGCCTGCATATTCTACAGTGGTATTATTCCTTCTAGATTCTGCTACGACCCTTTCCCACTATGTGGATGAATTTTCTTATTTGGATCCACATGACAGGTGTTAGTCTTTGGAGCATCATTTTCAGTTGGTTATTGGGTTCCGATATCTTCCGCGTGGAGTTCATATGAGCACTTGGACATGGGACCCTGGTTTACAATGGCGGTTGGACTACTTTTAGCATGGTAGCTTTCATTTCTACATGGGACCATGGTTCTCTGGTCTACTTCAACACTATGGCCACACTTATCCATGGGACCCTGGTATATGGTTGTACACCCTCATAACAAGCATTGAGGACAACGCTTTCATAAGGGGGATGGAATGTTAAGTAGCTAGAGAGGTAGTGGGAGGCCCGCAGGGCCTATAGTGATAATAGTGGAGGCCATTCAATGCAAGGTGGACTAGGTCCACTATATTATTAAATAAGGCCCACTATGGTAGTTAGATATAATAAATGTAAGAGGACTTACTAAAAGGTTCTACTTCTAGAAGGTTCCTCCTCTAGAATGTTCTTAGGTGATTGGTAGCATTATATAAAAGGGTTCAAGCAATGTAATGGGATGTCAAGAAAAGTATTGTGTTGTAATGTTCCCAAGCCAATATGCCAGGAACATCACGGTTTTGGGTGTATTTTTAAAACTTTTCTGGTTGTGGCATTCCGTCAAACACTTTGTTGATCTACTTGTTTACATGTGTTTACTTGCAGGATGGCCTCTTGATTTCGGCCTTAGGGTTTATGTTGATGATTTATATGTGTGTTTGCAGTGATAAACAAGAAGATATAATCATGGAACATACCTCAACCATAAGCAAGATCAATAAGATGATAGACAACCAAAACACTGCAGATATGATCTTTATTCATAACAATAAGCAAGAACCTGATACAATGAGATGCCAATCTGGAATGCACATCAGATGGCTCCAATAAAGACAATAGAAGATAGGAGCTGCTACAAAATGCTCCAATAGAAGATGCCACAAGCCTCCAAAGGTTGAATATCCACTAAAGATCAATGCAGGAGTAGATCTGGCCGAATGAAGTGCCAAACCCTCAAGTTGGAAGATGCCACGTCCTGCTGAAACCCTGAAGACCCTCAATAATTCGGCCCTACTGTCAAAGACCTCCAAATGCTATGCTGAAGATGTCGAATTGTAGATCAGGATGAGTAGAATCCCCTCCTGAAATCTCAGACCGAAACACCATGGGAAACTCCTCCAATGGAGCTACGCCCTCCTAAAACTGCCAAACCCTAGAATTTCGGCCATGATGAAGGAGGCCTCCAAATGCCCTGAAACTTGCTAGAAAGATAGATCGGGACACTGCAAGTCACTAGGTGAAGTCTCAGGGTCAGATCTGATGTATAACCTCCTCAAACGACATAGATCTTAATCTCAAAATTGCCCTCCTTCTCTCCAATTCGTCCAATGCATCCAAAAACCCAAATGGCCCATGAAACTCCTCCAGAATGCACTAGATCTAACGGCCAAGCCCCTGCAATGAAAACACAGGTGCTAGAATCTGCTGAAGCCCTTCCAACCCCTTGGAACGAGCTTCCCTCAAAGAATGGTGTGCCCCCCTTGCTAGAAACCCCCAATGGTGCACCCCCCTTCTCTCCCTGTGCCTGTGGTGTTAATGTTTTATGCCATTATTATAGTTCTTTGCATTTCAATAGATAAGAGCAACATAAGAACAAGATCACTGAGAAATACACATTCACAAGAGACACAGCATTTATCCTGGGAAACCCTCTAGGGGAAGAAAACCCAGCAAAAACTTCCTTATTATAAATTGCCAATACAATGTCAAGAGATAACTCAAACCAATACAGAAAGTCCTCTCCAAAAGATGCGCCACTCTTCTCCCTCTCTCCAGTTGGTAAGTCGCAACTTGCCTCTTAGAAATGAGCAAGTGTGTTGTGTGTCAAAGTGAGGCGCTAGCCTCTCTATATATACAAGTCTGGCATGTGTGAAGTGTCTTCACTGACAGGGCCGACTTCTCACTCTGGGTGGGTAAACCCACCTTTATTATACTTCTGGGTCTCAATAATAACTGCTGGGGCCGACTTCTTATTCTGCCTATTACAATTGTCTATTGACCAATCTGCAAAAGGGGATTTGGTCCTAATACAATAACCGACATGATCAATCCACAATGGGGATTGATCCTATGAATAATATAACAATAATAATAAGAATACTCTTTGCAGTTACATTATTTCAACATGGAGCTGGTGTAGAACCCTCCTGCACTGATGTAGATCCAAACTAGAATGGTGTGGAGGAGTATTGCATCCCCAAGACCAAGCTTGGGACAAGCTAGGTGGAATCTTTCACCACCGAATCATCCTCTAGGGTTTGTTATGTCAAAACCCTCAAAACCCCCAAGAGATGGGCCCTCTAGCTAGAAGCCAGATATCAAAATGATAAACATACATGAATCCATGAATAGAGGCCCTTGTCTTTCCTTTATACTTCTTCCTCACCTTGTCCCTCCAAAGTGACTTTCATTTTATTAATATTTAATTAATTAATTAAATCACTTTAATAAATTACTTAACCTTTTTACCTCTGAAAAGCACCTTATCTCTCCTTGTGGCTTCCCTGGCCACTGAAAGTCACTTCTCAACATCCCATCCTGTAGTGTTGCTTCTCTCGATTACACTAAGAGGTTCCTCCAAGTAATGTGCCCAAAATGACCTCTTCAGTGAATTTAATTGACTTATAGCTCAAAATACTCAAAATCATGGAAATCGTCGGAATGCAATGAAACCAAAGCCAACCTGTGCGGAATGGATCATAATGATGAAATGGGATGAGCGATGCAAGTCGGACCCCAAAATGCCTCTCAATAATCCCTGTACTCACTATAACATCCATCTAGCTACTCTGGTCATCATAAACCTCTCCAATGTGATGATGTCCCAAAGTGGGGACATTACATGTGTTGTGAGCGGTAGCTCAATAGGAGAATGCCCCTCGAAGAGGCAAGTGAACAAGAATGGATCCCTTCCATAATAGGATCCATTGTATAGTGTTGCCCTACCTCAAGGGTTTTCTTATAATAAAGTGTGTTTTTTCTATATTTATCTATGGATCTATTGTGGTATTTTTTGTATTCGGTCTTTGGTTCTTAACAATTGGTATCAAGCACTTTCCTTGGCAAGCATTGTGGGAAAATAGTGAAGAATATTGTGAATGTATCAAGCATTGCTTGAGGAGTGTTATCCTTCCTTAAGGATTAATATATGGTGTTACCCTACCTCAAGGGTTTTGTCTACATTCTTATGTTGAGTATTTTGGTGAATGGTTTGGTTTATTCTTGGTTATTTCTTAAGTATATTTAGGTACTTAACAACTTCTAGTCGAGCTAGCAAAATAAAGTGGAGAGGGAGATATTTGAGCCCCGATATAGGTAGTAATATCTCACTCTACTCTCATAATACATAGGGCATGGGAAAATCAGATACTCCTCCGACTTGATCTCCCATATGTTGTAAGTGGTAAGTGGCATAACTGGGAAATCCTATTTGACTACAGGATATGGTGATCAGTATCGACTCGAAGGCAGTGAGAGCCCACCCGAAACTTACCAAGGGGTTCCTAAGGGCATGCATCTAGTGTCTACGCATATATAAAGGCCTAATAATAAGGCCATCGCTCAATTCAAAAAATAATTGGAATAAAAGGCCATCTTAGGTCTAAAACCCTTAGGGGGAGCAATCTAAGTGACCTGAATATACTCTCTATAGATGTCCTCTTTGATTACTAGGTTCAAGCCCTGTTTAGATTGTAGGAGGTGACCTCGAGAGTCTAACGAGTACCTAAAAGGGGGGAGACAATTTGGCAACATGGCCACTGATTGGAGTTGTTAACAATGGATTTGCCTTATAAATCCAAGTGTTAATCTACAATACACATTCATGGATATCATTTGAGGAGCTCATTCTTATAGAGTTCACCATTCAACATCGATGATTCGTGAGTACATTACAAGGTGGGTTGGTTAATCAATCCACTAACGCATCATCAACAATTCGTTGAGTGCCTTTCTGACTTGGTACATGGTCACCTGACTTTAATATTCAAAGATAGATGATTGGATAGAGTTCGAACATGTTATTTTTATATAGATACATGCAGAGGACACATCATAGGTACATGTAGACAAGTGATAAAATGGTAACAAGTGCCCCATACTTACAGTTGTAGTGCAGAATTTAGAGTAAGTATGGGAGGTTGAAGACCCCCAGGGGGTGTCATCATGGTGAGTTTGCAGTGTCATCTTTTGCATGATCCGATCATAGTTTTGGACACCCTTTGGGGAGATATGCATGGGGTTTTGTTTTTATGCAAATATGAGAAGTTGTTATTTTTAGCAGCTACTCTTTTTAGAAATTTTTGTAGACTAGTTGAATTGCCAATCTAATTTCATCAATGTTCCACCAAGTTTCCAGAAGGCGAGAACAAGGAACTGCACATGGGGGTTGTGCGGAGACACTCCCCAAATTTTGTAAATTCATGGGGGACGAGGGGCGTGCCCCGACGAGGTCCCTAGCATAGGGGGGCCTATCTCTAAAATTATAAAAATAAATAAAAAAAACCCAACATAGAAATTCATCCCATGTAAATTCATCATTATGAATGGATTCTTTGCTTGCATAGTTTTTTAACGATTTTTTTATGTTTTTTTTTTTAATTTTAGGGGTTTTTTGGACAAAAATCGTGGGGGGCACCCAGGGGTCCCGCTTTTCGAGGAGAGGACCAGAAGCCCCCCATTTTGAAAAAGGTGTCCCACACATTAGCGAAACGTTTCGCTAAGTTTCGCAAAATGGGGGGCATGGCAAAACATTTCACCACATGCCCCCCCATCCAGGAGGTGTGGAAAGTGCAGGGGGCACGCCTACAACCCTGCGGGACACGTCCCAGTAGAATAATGGATTTCATATTTAAAAACCCAATTGGAGGATTTGCCTATGGTGTGAGTTTCATTGGGATGTTGAGGACAAGCTATTTTTAGTAGATTGACTGGACATTTGGGGACCTAGTATGACAAGCAACATCAATGTTCAATTTCAAGCCATTTCAAGCACTATGAATTTTTAAGGACCGGTTGCATTTTGGCATGGTCTATATTGAACTCGGTGGGCCCACATGGAGATATTGGCTATTTTTGGACGGTGTTGAGCCCAGGGAAGATTTCATATGACCTTAGTTGAGGAGTGCTTGGCCTATAGAAGCTTACAATGCTATTTTAAGGTTTCTCTTTCCTCAAATTAGCTTAGCTCATCATACTATTTTTAATCCTCACTTGTCCCATAATTTAAAGATTAATTTTAGGGGATTTGCTCCTTAGGAAATTCGTAGGGCTTATTTTAGACATGAAAAAACACATTAAAAGAAGAAATTAGCCATATACAATTGTAGTTTCTCTTGTAGGTGGTTATTATGAAAGGAGAGTGATATTTTGGAGGGGTAGTTTTTTAATACACGCTATTTTCACTCAAAAAATAAGTGTTATATTTGGAGACTACTATTTTTATTCTATCTCACCTATTCTTCTTCTCTCATTCTTCTATATATTGTACTAAGCAAGGAGAAGAAAGGAGGACTTTCTTTTGTAAGATCTTGAGCCCCTGAGCCTGTGCTTTCTTCTTCCCCTTTTCCTTTGCTTATTCCCCTAGAGAGAATGAGATTAACTACTAGAGTGGAGTACTAGTGGTGGTGAGCGGGTTCTGTTGGGTCATGAGTAGTATTGTCCCATTCAACGGAGTTGATTTGTACCTTGGAGTGTTTTTGTCCAAACTTGTCAAAACTTTGTTCAATCTACAACTTTTGATGATAAAGACACAGATTTTCATTGGTGACTTCTACAAGTTCTTTATGTGTGAAACTTCTATTTTCTTCGGCTTTCACTTGTATTTAATCTTGATCTACTAGGGTTTTGAGTGATAGGCTTTGGATTATCTTCCACCCTATTCACTTTCTCTTCTTCCTATCTCTAACACCATTAGAAGGCGTTGATTTATTGAATTTTATGCTCTTAGTTTCTCATTTACAATTAACTTTCACATCAAACCCTAGAAGAAAAACTTGGCATCGGCAAAAAATCGGCAAGGGTCCTGAAAACATCGCCTCGGAAAAAATCGGAAAAAAATCGGAAAAAAATCGGAAAACCTCGGCAAACATTAAAAAATACATAATTTATTCATTTGTTTTCAAAATTTTAAACATTTTTCAATATATAAAGCAACAACAACATCATATAAACACAGAGGCACATAAATATGGAGAAAGAACTAATATATATGATATAGTGGATGCCAAATAAAAACCGATACATCAAAGTCATTACTGAAAGTATGAAACCAATACAAAATGACATCAATGATCACATATATAAATGTATATGTCCCAAAACTAGCAACTAGCTATATGATATCAAATTATCAATGCCCTCTCCCCCTTTTACGGTAAACAATCAGGGGTTGTTTGCCAGGCCTTGAACTAGAGGCAGAAGGTCCTGGTCAAGCATCAATGCTAGATGGAGGACTAGCTACTCCAATATGTGTAGAAAGTGGTGTTCCACTTTCAACTAGCTCATCATCCTCCATGGTGTATGAATGAATCTCCTCATCCTCCTTTGCACACCCTCAAATATGCTTGATGGCCTCCACAAACCTCTTCCCTTATTGCTCCACACAAAATGCAAAACACAATGAGCCAAAAAAAACTGAATTGATCTTTTTATCCCTTGGCCTAGGAAAACCTGGCGGCTTTTTCCGATTTTTGGCGATTTTTTCCCGATTTTTTCAAACCTCAAAAAATCGCGATTTTTGGTTTTCAAAAAATCGGAGCAGTGAAAAAATCGTGATTTTGGCGATTTTTGCCGATTAATCGGCGATTTTTTCTGCTAGGTATCAAACATTGCTGTAATTTTCATTTTGGCGCACAAACAGATAAACTTTACGTTTTTCTCAGTTTACATGCATAAAAAAATCATAAAAAATACCAAAAACAATAGCTTTTAATTCACTAGGTAAGTCAAAAGCTCGTATTTTCTCTTTTCGCATTTACAAAAGCATGTTTTTGTCATTATAGTTGCATTTTGGGTTGCATGCCCAACTTCATATTAATTTTCTACATTGGTTTCCATGCCATTTTCAGCCTCTAAACAGACATTTACAGCTTGCTGTAAACTCTGTTTTGGCGCATTAATTGCATTAAATTTAGTCCTTTTAATCATAGATAATTATCACATTGTTTTCTGTGCAGTTTTCCAGTCCTTAAATTGTTTACTACTTGCTGGTTTTTCAATTTTGTGCATAGATCTGTTTAGGGCAACAAGTTGTAGGTTTGATTTGAGAGTCGCTAACTATTTATCGCAACATAGTTTGACTCCTAAAGTCATCTAGGGATTCCCCCCTGTGGTTAGCAAACACTAACCCAAAGTGCAGGGAAACAAAACATGGTGACAGTGTACTATTTCTCATTACCTTCGAATTAGACGGTTTCAAGTGATAACATTTTGGTGCCATTGCCAAGGAGCAAACCAGGCTTCTTCGTACTACAACATTGGTGAGTAGTGTGTTTTATTGAAGATTTTGCACTCACCTGGCGACTCCATTGGATTCAGATTCCAGCTTGTTTGACAGTTATATTGCATATGTACCATGCATATCAAGGAATCATATCACTTGACTGATGACCTTATCAATAGAGGAAAGACAGTCCAAAGATCACTGGAGGTTTCCTTCATTAAATTTTGATGCCATATATGGGTATCCTAATCCGTTTCTCAGTAATGAAAAGAAGTGGCGGAATTACTTTCCATGTTATGGAGGTTTGCAAGGTGAGTCAATGTACTGGCATCTCAAAAATTTTGATATGTTTGTTAAAATTGTAACTTGGAAGGTGTCTCAGCATAGGCCTTGTGTCCAGGCATGCTCAGACAATTAATTTTTATCCTAAGTCTAACTTAGGAAAAGCATAATAATTATTTATTTAATTATTATTGGCTTTATAACTCAAATTTCCTAATTTTCTAACTTAGGAAATTAATATTTCACTTAAAGAACTTTCTTGACTCTTCTAGAAAGTTCTCAAAGGGGAGATAGAGGTGAGATGAAAAGATAAAAGGCTAAGGTGATGGGTGAAGGGACACGCACTTTAGAAAAAGAAGATAGAGGGCGATTTGGCTGAGGAAAGAAGGTGAGCTTGAGAGCAGAGGAAGAGGTCGAGTTGAGCTGGGTCAAGCAGCAGGAAGAGGGCAGTCATACAAGTCGTACCAGGCAGCCAGAGAAGGCCACAAGTTGGGTCGTACAGCTCAACCAAAGCAAGTCGCGAACCAGGCTGTACAGCACAGCTAAAACATGTCACGACCTAGGCCATACAGCACAGCCAAAGTGAGTTTGTACCAGGTCGTACAACCACAGCCAGTGAGGTCGTAATGAGCCATACAACAGCAGCAAAGAAGAGTTGAGTTTGTTGGGCCATACAATGCAAAAGTTGGAAAATTCAAGGCTATAAGAATTTCTGAATATTTTCTACTGTAATCATTTTCCTCAAAAGCCAATAAAATCCCCTCTTTGTTGGTTTTCCCCACACTGGGATTTCTAGGGTAAAAATTGTGTTAAGTGTTTTATGTGCTTGGTTACATTTTTTGTTGTGCATTTGTTTTTTAACTCAGTTGTATTTACTGTGCATAATTTTCTGAATTAAATTTCTGGGTAGTAAAATTATTTGCACATTAAATGTTGTTGGGTTTTCAAAGTTTAACATCGTTGACTGTTTTGATGTGAGACATGAAGATGTGTTGATGAAATTGATCACAAGATCCTTGATCCACAACACCATGGATTGGTTCATTTATGAGATATCTCTGGCTTTTATTACATCTTCGGTAGAGCGACAGGAAAAGTTCGTACACAAGTTTAGGGGCCCTCGTGAAAATGATGATGTCTCTCAAGACGATGTTGATTCTTCTGATTAGTCGTGGAATGATTATTTGGATGGTGACGTTGTTTCTGCTACCCCTTCTTCTTCCCTTGTTGAGAAAGAATTTATTGAAGCTACTAAGGATGAAGTGATTGATGAGACTCCTACTACGAATAAAGGTCTGTATCTTTCTTGTGATGATTTATTTGATGATGAGCACACTCTAGTGCTTGAGACAATTATATCCCCTCAATAGTTATGTTGAAGTTGAAAGTGAAGTTAAAGGTGATTGTTCCCACGGTGAGGAGGTGATATTAGTTGTTGTTATTTCGAAGCAGCCAAAAGAATTTTCTGATTTGGTAATGGTTTCTCAACCCAAATTTATTTCAACATCTATTTTTTAGTTTAATCATTGCCTAGATTCAAGAGGTTGTGTTGACCTAGTTGAACAATACATAGAAGAGGAACCATGTGATGAAGTCTCCAAAGTTGAGGACTTGGATGGGCAAGAGGATTTGTTGCTTTTTTTATGATTTTTCCAACTAAAGTAGAACCATATGTAGATATTTCTGAAAATTCATCTTACGATCGTGGTAAGAATGAAGAGAATTATGAGAAACTTAACACACTTTGTGTCTTTGATCATTTGCAACATCTTGGGGATCCTATTTATGACATTGGGCATGAAAAGGAGCAACCAAGTTTCCATCTTGATTTGTTGCCTAGCACTGATGGAAGAACAAAAGAGGAATTGCAACAAATTGATCATGAGGATTGTGATCAACATGAGACTTCTTTTCCCATTTCTATAAATGAGTCGGTTTGATATGAACACCCTATTGAGATATTATTGCAGCTAGAAGAACACCTTTCAGTTCCAACAAAAGATGATTTCCTCACAGTATGGTAATGTTCTTGCAGCCCACTTTTGTTCGTTAGTGTGTTCCTCAGTTTGATCATTGCTTGGATATTAGATTATATCATGATCCGATTGAAATGAGGCTACTAGAGGTATTTCAAGGGGCAATGCGGACAAGTTGTAGCTTTTCTACCTTCTCCTTATTCACTAGTGAGCAATCATGTTCTAGATTTCAGCTAGTAGAGGAACTTGGTTGTTTGACAATCAAGTATGTGAAGACTTATTTTTGTCTCAACAGACTTCATAGTTGGTTTCACTGGACATATGACTTTATGACTTTAGGTTATGTTCATGTTCACCTTTTATGTAAAGCGGTCTATCCCACATTCATAAGTGGAAATGACTTGCTAGTGAACAATGATATATATGGAGGTAAATTCCATTGTACTAAATGCACCAGTTATTCATTGATAATATCATACGGTGTTATTGTGAGTGTCTTCCTTTGAGCTTAGTTATGTCACTGAAACCTATCTAGGATTTCCTCATTTAGTGATCTAGCTCATTTTGTAATATGGTATCATAGCAGGAAGTCGTATCAAGAGTTTCGAGCCTTTGAAAGACAAGGTTTCCACTCTTGTGACTTCAACGCTCTAAGAGCCACAGAGTCTATGTGAGTGTGAGTACCTAGGGATTGTTGTCGACGGAGATAGATTGAGGGATCGCCAACATAACTTTTCAAACTCTAGAAGATATGATTTCAGCTCTCTTAGTTGAAGAAAAGAGAACCATTGTAAGCAATACAAAAGGTGATGCTCAACCTGAGACTGCATTATACTCAAGATACAATCGTAGCAGATCAACTAAAGATAAAGGGGAGATGGAATGTCATTATTGTAAGAAAGTGGGTCACACAGCCTGGAACTCTAGATTCTGAGTTAATGACATTCTCAAGGGAAAAGTCAAAGACAAACCACATGTAGTGAATGTAGCCATTATTGAAGATCCACAGGATGCCAACAACGGTGATGATCTTACTGAAGAAAGGGCATTCTATGCATTTTAAGAAGACTGCACTTTGAAAACAGAAAAGGGAGCTAATGTAGATAAAGCTCAACATGGATGACAACTTAGATAGTTCGGGAGTTTGTGAATCTTGGGATTTATACCCTCACGAGGGACATGAGACAGCTTATGGAGCACTGTGGATGTAGCTCAACATGGATGGTTGTTGTTCGACAACACAAGTATTCCAATAGAGGACGAACACCTTCAGTAACCACTCACACAACCAGATCAAAGATCAACACACCAATGTTTTGACGTGGTAAAACCCCTACGGGGAAATATCCACATCCCTAGCCAACGCAGCCACTTGGAGCAATTTATTAATGCAAAAGAAAAAGATTACAGAGAGATTTTACAAGAGAGTTTCTCACCATCGATCATCGGCAAATGACCCTCCATGCTCTTTAAATAGAGATCATGGACCAATCAAGTGTTAAGCCACGGATCAATGGTCGTTAAGATCGAGGAGAATATGAACCGTTGGATCACTCTATGTCGGGAACATATCGTGACCGTCGGATTTCCTAACTACAAATGCATATTAATGCATACTAAAGAAACACACTAAGAAACACACTTTTACCTAACAACACATTAGACCAAGTAGATCTTAACTAACTCCTAAGTGTCTAAATATCCTAACAGTTGTCCAATAATTCAGGAGTTTAGGAGGTGGAATCTAGAAACTTGGGAATTTGACTTGAGAGCTGCACCTTTACAGCGGTTACAAGGCAGATTGATGGAGCTCTACCTAGTCCAAGAACTATTTTCAAAGAAGAGGCTTCTTAAAAATGTTATGTTTGGTTCTGATGTTTTAGTTTTTAGTCAACATGTTTTATCTTTAGTTAGTATTTTTTATTTCAATACTATAACACTAAAGAGGGAATGTTAGGATATAAGGCTTACACTTGTAATAAAGTCACTTTATGCCTTTAGGTTATGTTCATGTTCACTTCTTGTGTAAAGCGGTCTATCCCACATAAGTGGAAACGACTTGCTTAGTGAACAATGATATATGAGGTAAACTCCATTGTAATAAATGCACCAATTATCCATAGATAATATCATGGTGTTATTGTGAGTTTTCCTTTGATCTTAGTTATGAGAATCAACCCTATCTAGGCTTTCATCATTTAGTGATCTATCTCATTTTGTAATATGGGGGTGTTTGTAGGTCATTAGTTTTCCATTCCAATTGGTGGATTCAATTTATCAAGTCGTGTCTTTGCTTGGTGATGGGTCAAAAGCTCAAGTCGTCGTAAGAAAATTCTGAGTATTATTTTGATGTACTTTTCACTCAATTTTATCATGTCAGAATTGCACAGTGTGGGATCCAAAGTTTCACCCATGGTCCCTTGTCTTGTCGATCATGTATTGAGTTTTAAGAAGTCGAATCAAGTTGGGACTATGCTTTGAAGTTCCACCACATTTGTTGTTGATTTGTACCACTCATATATGTGCTTCATGCAAGTTGGAGAGAATTTTCATCCCTTTCCTTCCAATGGATCTTCCCCCATCGACTATGACACATCTTTCTCTAGGGGTTGATTTATAAGTTAAGTACCTTAGTGACCGCAAGCCTTATTGGTGGTCCACCTCGCATTTAGCAAAGTCTTTCACCATTGGGATTTCACTGAATGATTCTAATTATTGTTCAACATCAAGACAATCATTCATAGTGATAGGATTGTACTTGTAGTTATATAGTGATTGGTCAATGATGACTCATTATCCCATCAGGAGAATTCGAACATGGTGAGGTTGTATGTTGTAGATGTTTTGGGCATGATTACCTTCCCTTCAGCATATCTTTAAAGCTAACGCATGCAAGTCCTTAAGGTTACAGAGATTTATCTTACAGGTCTACTTCATTCAAATTTCTAGGATTCTAAGCATCCTGCAAGAGGATATTGTCCCCTAGACAAAGCCACTGTTAACACCGACTTTGACCTTATAAATCCAAGTGTTAATCTACAATACATATTCTTGGATAACATTAAAAGTGAGCTCATTGTTATAGAGTTCACCATTCGACATCGATGGTTCATGAGTACATTACAAGGAGGATCGGTTAGTCGTTCCATTGACACAACATTGCAGTTCGTTGAGTTCCTTTCAAACTTGGCACATGGTCGTGTGTCTTTATTATTCAGAGATAGATAGTTGGATAGAGTTCGAACGTGTTATTTTTATATAGGTACATGCAGAGGGCACATCATAGGTACATGTGAATAGGTGATACAATGGCAGAAAGTGCCCCATACTTACAGTTGCATTGAAAATTCAGAGTAAGTATGGGAGGATCACACCCTCAGGGGGTGTGATCTAGGTGAGTTCGCAGTGTCATCTTTTGCATGAACTGATCATAGTTTTGAACACCCTTTGGGGAGATATGCATGGGGTTCTATTTTTAGGCAAATCTAATAAGTTGTTATTTTTAACCATTTCTATTTTTAGCAACTATCATTTTTAACAATTTTTGGAGAGTGGTCGAATTGTTGATCTGATTTCCTATTTGACGACCCAGATAGAGGATTTGCCTATGGTGTGAGTTTCATTGGATTTCGAGAAAAGGTTATTTTTAGTAGGTGATTGAACATATGGGGACCCAGTGTAGCAAGGAACATCAATACTCAATTTCATGCCATTTACAAAACTTTGAATTTTCAGGGACCAGTTGTGTTTTGGCATGGTCTACATTGAAACTCGATGGGCCCACATGGAGATATTGGCTATTTTTGGGCAATGTTGGGCCCTAGGAGGATTTCATATGAACTTCGCTAAGGAGTGCTTGGCCTCGAGAAGCTTACATTGCTATTTTTAAGGTTTTTCTTTCCTAAAATTAGCATAGTTCATCATACTATTTTTAATCTTCACTTACCCCATAATTTAAGGCTTAATTTTAGGGGATTTACTCCTTACGAAATTCGTAGGGTCTATTTTAGGCATAAAAAAAGTGCATTAAAAGAATAAATTAGCCATATACAACTTTACAAGTGTAGTTTCTCTTGTGGGTGGTCATTATGGAATGAGGGTGATCTTTTGCAGGGGTAGTTTCCTCATACATATGTTATTTTCACTCAAAAAAGGAGTGCTATATTTGGAGACTACTATTTTTATTCTATCTCGCCTATTCTTATTCTCTCATTCTTCTATATATTGTACTAAGCAAAGAGAAGAAAGGAGTGCTTTCTTTTCTACGAGCTTGAGTGCTTGAGCTTGTGCTTTCTTCTTCCCCTTCTCCTTTGCTTATCCCCCAAGAAAGATTGAGATTAACTACTATCGTGGTGTCCCTGTGGTGGTGAGTTGGTTCTATGGGGTCATGACTAGTACTGTCCCATTCAGTGGAGTTGATTGTACCTTGGAGTGTTTTTGTCCACACTTATCAGAACTTTGGTCAATCTAAAACTTTTGATAATAAAGAGACTGATTTTCATTAGCGACTACTTCAAGCTCTTTATGTGTGCAACTTCTATTTTCTTAGGCTTTCATTTGTGTTTAATCTTGATCTTACTAGGGTTTGAGTGATAGGCTTCATAATATCTTCCACCCTATTCACTTTCTCTTCTTCCTATCTCTTTGACTCCATTAAAAGGCACTGGTTTACTGAATTTTATGCTCTTGGTTTCTCATCTACAACGAACTTTCACATCAAACATTGAATAATATGCATCTTAGGCATATTCAAGTAGGCATCTAGGTCATTTTCATTCTGTTTTAGATAGATTACAACAAGATTAGCATGCTGTAAATTTCATTGTCACAGAAACGGAGAAAAAGTTTACATTTTTCTCGGTTTCCATGCATTAAAAACTCAAAAAATACCAAAAACAGCAGCATTTAATTCACTAGGATGGTCATAATTCCTCACTGTATTTTCTGTTTTCACATTTAGAAAAGCATGTTTTCGTCATTATAATTGC
>ML784153.1:388751-406315 GCA_009831015.1 Picea engelmannii | reverse complement strand
GGCTCTAAGGGCCTTTTTAACACAAGGAAAATCCAAAACCCTAACCCTGGAAGATGAAAATCCAAAACCCTGACCCTAGAAGATGAAAATCCAAAAGGTTTGCGGGCCTCGATGGGGGTAGTTGATACGTCAACTTCCCAGGGGCGTAACTTTTGAATACGATCTCTGTTTGGAGCGCTCAATACACCGTTAGAAAGATCTGTCCGAGGACTACAACTTTTGTTTGAGCAACATTGAATTTTGTTCCATGTTGCTCCCTGTTTTCCCAAAAAACGTCATTTAGGGTCTCAAAACGGCTTCGAAAGTTCAGGACCCGAAAAATTGCTAAAAATAGTAAATTACCAAAATTGGAGAAAACTATTTTGAGACAGTTGGAAAAGGTGGGTGGCCTCCGATATCCACTTGGATCAATCCTTCCTCCTTAGGAAGCAATGGTCTCCATTGTGTTGAATTCTCAGGGGAGGGGGGGAAGCATTTGTTGAGTCTGAATCTTGGTGAGTTGCTTACCTTGCTGGAGAAGTTGTGTTGCTTAGCTTGTTGAAGGCTGTCACGAACTTGTGGCTGGAAAGGTTGGACCTTTTTAAACAGTTTGGCTACATGAGATGACTGTGTGCAGAAGGAATCTTTGCGCTTTGTCACCACCTTGTCGACCTGCTTCTGTTGGATAGAAGGTGCTTGGGCCGAGGTTGTAGTGGTTGCAATATCCTTATGTTCACCTTTTGAACAGATTGTGAAAAAGCTAAATTTTGTAGTATGAGATACTACCTTGCAACACTTTTTAGGTGGGACAATAGTCGGAATTACCTCTGGTATTCTGTAGAGATGACCCCCCAAAGTAACAATGACACTATGGGGTCAAAACTCATAAATAGAATGGCGCTTCCACATATAGGGTTGGCCCAATAGAACATCACAAACATCCAATGGGAAAACATCACATAATACCTCATCCTTGAAGGGTTGGATGTCATATGACAATCGACATTGTTGGTCGACACAAAGATCTCATCCCTGGCGAAGCCACCCGATGTTGTATGGTTGTGGGTGTGGTGTTGTCGACAATCCCAGTTGTTTGATGACCTCTGATGAGATGAGGTTCTTTTGGCTTCCACTATCAATAATAAAATGCAGCGGGGTCCCCTTCACCCACATCTGTGAATCAAAAGGTGCTCCCCCTCTTCTGGATCTATTGGTTCTTCTTGTTGAATTGTTGTGGTCGCGACAATAGCAGTGGGGTCTACGTCAATGATCTGTCTTTTACCAATATTTTCATAATCAGATTCTGAATCAGGGTTCGACTCCTTGTCTTTGATCTCGACCACCAATCATTGTTTTAAACGACATTCATCAGTGTTGTGCCAAGGGATTTTGTGGAAATCGCACCATTTTCCAGTGTCCTTCTTCATCTTTCTGTGACCCTTCTTTTCATGTGGCTTGGACTGGTTTTCGGGAGATTGTTTGTTAGGGTTGTCTTTCTCATACTTTGGTTGTTGCAGATTTGCAGACCCGAACTCTCGTTTGTTCTGGTGCTTAAATTTCTGCTCGATTTTAACATCATATCGATCTACAAAACCGAGTGATGAGATGTCCAGAAAATCCATTTCAGTTTAGAAGTATCTGTGTAGAGCCCCACGGTATTTCAGAACCAAATGTCGTTCGGAGTCTTTGATACCCAACTTGGTGCGCAAGGTATGGAAGGTATTGGTGAACTCCAGCACTGCTTGGCCCCTCTCTTGCCGCAATGTGGTCCATCTCAAGTATTGGTCCTCATAGTTTCAAAGAGGGTAATATTGTTCCTTTATTGCATCCACGAAAAAATCCCAAGTGGGATCGACCCCATATATTCCAAACTCCTCTGTGGGACTTTGCTCCCAACAAGTTTCCCACCAATGTTTGACATGAGGGAGAGCTTTAAGGAGTGCGAAGGTGATCTTTTCTCTGTTGGAAAAATTGTGAACAGAGAAATAACCTTCTAGCAGATTTAACCATTTGTCTAGGGCTTAGGCATCTATCTGTGCTTCAAATACAGGAATAAAAAAATTCACTTGTACCTTGAAAGGCGAGGTGCTTCCAAAGTGGTCGCTTGATGAAGATGCACCTGTTTCTATCGGCAGGCGTTGAAGGATGTGGGAAAAATTCTCCATCATTTCGTCCCTCTGTCGCGTGAGAGCTTGCTCAAGCAACAGATTGATAGGATCATCTACTCTGTTGTTTTTCTTTTCTTTCGTTGTGGAGGGTTTCTTGGGCGTGCTATACTCAGACCTCGTCGAGGACATGCGCTGAAAAAAACGATCAAGAGCAGCATGCTCTGATACCACTGATCCAGATTATTTTCGGCACGAAATGAGAGCGGAGATATAATAAATAAATATACAGGGATATATTGGATATCCAACAATATAACATAAATGTATCAGAGATGCAACCATAAACACAGAGATACAGTAATACAATTTCTATTAATGAGCGAAAATGTACAGAGACTGTAAAAATACAGATTAAAAGACTCGCTAGAATGGTGGCAACTTATCTTTGAGAAGAGATGTGACAGCTACTTGCATTCGCAAGAAGATGATTTTTTACAATGAAGCTCTAAGGGCCTTTTTAACATAAAAAAAATCCAAAACCCTAACCCCGGAAGATGAAAATCCAAAAGGTTTGTGGGCCTTGATGGGGGTAGTTGTTACATCAACTTCCCAGGGGGCATAACTTTTGCATATGATCTCCGTTTGGGGCGCTCAATACACCGTTAGAAAGATTTATCCAAGGACTACAACTTTTGCGTGAGCAACATGAGCTTTGTTTCATGTTGCTCTCCATTTTCCCAAAAAACGTCATTTAGGGTCTCAAAACGGCTCTGAAAGTTCAGGACCCAAAAAACTGCTAAAAATAGTAAATTACCAAAATTGCCAGAAAACTGTTTTGAGCCAATTGGAAAAGGTGGGTGGCCACCGATATCCACCTGGATCATTGAATCAACCCAATACCTTGAAAAATTATCAAAGTTTTGAGTTGATCTAAACTCTAACTTCCTATGTCATCATCTTTGAATAACTCAAAGAAAATTTGCTATATAATTAAATGACCCCAAAAAACGATGGATAGAAACCCATTAGATCAAACCCTAAACATATTAATAATGATTGAGAGTCACCCTTAAGAATTGTGATGACAATCCTTCCAGTGTGAAAATACACTATTGAATTGATATTTTGGTATTTCTTATTTTATGGAGTTTTTTATTATATACTTGAGTTGGTTGGACTTGATTATGTTATTGGCGATATTTTCATATTTATAAGTTTATGAGATAATTATAAAATGTATGACCTAATGCAATTTTGATCATAATAAGTTGATTAAAGACACTCAACTTATTATGATTCTTTAAACAACTAGCCTTTCTAATCCTGGTAGCATAGGAGTATATCTTTCACTTTGAGGTGAAAGAATTTTGACTTTATCATAATTTTTATAAAAAAACTTAATGTTTATTAAAGTTTGTGAATAATATTTTATGAATTAATTTTTTATTTTTTTTTTAAATTTGAAATGTTGATTTTTTCATTGGTTGAATTTACGGAAATGATTATTTTTATTTTCTTTTGAAAAGTATCGTTGGATTAAAAAATAACTGTACAATAAATAAATAAATAAATAATACATAAATTTAGAAAAAATGGTGTGTAACACTTTACATTAAGTTGTCACCTTCAATTAGTTTTCATTGTTCATGTGCTAAACTACCCACAACAAGTGTTTGTATCTAATACTCGTGTCATAGCTATGTCATCACCTTAAACATCCATGTTATAGGTTGCCATTATCTATGAGCCCGTCTTCTCCACAAGTTGGCATTCTATCCATTACCTCTCCACTTAATGTGCATTCTCCACTTTAAAAAATTCATAGAAAATTGTTTTTGATTACATGTTTCCTCTTGAGTGGCTCCAAGGAGGTTTTTCTATTCCACTTATCCATCTTTCAAATGGATCATTGATTTTCTACAAGTTGACCTTTTATTTGTGACCTCTTCACTTAAGGTGCTCCCTCCACTTTCAAAATTGGCTTATGCAAAGAGATAGCCTATCTAAGATCGGTTAAGAAATTCCTTATTTTAGGCATATAGTTTGCTAAGAAATAGTGTCGACAAATGTTTAGTTTTTTTATAAGGAATAAATGTCCATTGTCAAATAAGTCTTATAAATTCTTTAATTTCAAGCTTTAGAATATGAGAGACAAATATCCTAAGTAATAACCAAAAACGATAGTACGACAAAGTGTTATATTTAATTATTTGTTTCTCATAGTGGTTGGATCACTCTGAATGGTAATATGATATTTTCATAAAAACGTTACATGAGCTCAAAACGTTACATGAGCTCAACATGCAGGAAATCAATTACGAGCTCCACGTAGAATGGATGGAATGGGAGAAAAACATATACCCATATTGTTAATCCAATTAATAACCATACTTTAGAAACTTGTTTAACACTCGTGGGTCATTCTTAATGGAGATTGTCAAATTGTTTTAAACAAATTTTCCAGCAGAAAAATTCTCAATATATTTATACCACATGTAAGTTTTAAACCTGTGAAGTAAAGCAATGCATACAGATTCTTAAGCAAAACATAATTTAATCAATGGCTCATACACAGAGTACACAGAGATTTTATACCGAAAACCCTCAACCGGGAAAACCTTTCTTATATTCATTATATCGAATTTTGTCATTCACCATACAATATATACAATGTTTTTAGGTATTCCGTAGATACCAAAACCCTAATCCCTTAATCCAAGATTAATTTAGAAAACCACTAAAAATAGCAAAAACCGCCCAAAAAAAAAATCAGGGCGTTGTGCGTAACTAGGGGGGTCATACCTGCCCCCCCTTAGGACCCCTCTAGGAAAGTGCCCAACACACACGACACAAAGACCACTACTAGAGGGATTGTCAGACGCAGTTGTCGAATCTGACGTGCCCACAAACACACATGCAAAGAATATAACACATACACAACATTCTCCCACTTGTTGTTTTCTTTGCATCCAGGGGTCCAGGGGATTATATAGTCAACAATGCCCATTGTTACTCTACACCAGGAGAACTTTTCTGTGCTCATAGACTTTGTCAATGAATCTGCAACATTCATCAAAGTGTCAACTTTTTTCTAGCAACACCTTCTTTTCCTCAACCATGTCGCTCACAAAGTGATATTGAACATCAATACACTTTGTCTTTGAATGATAAGCTGGGTCCTTTGCCATGAAAATTGCACTCTGACTGTCAAAATCTAATCTCACTTCTTGTTGTACCAACCCAGTACCTGAACACAATCTTTGTAACCATACCGCTTCCTTGCTTGCATGAGTGGCTGCCATGTATTCAACTTCTATAGTTGAGAGTGCCACTACAGTATGTCTTTTGCTCATCCAACTGATTGCTCCTCCAAATAGGTTAAACACATAACCACTTGTAGATCTTCTACGATCTAGATCTCCAGCCCAGTTTGCATCAACAAAGCCATGTATGTTCACCACTCTGTCTAATCCTGGTCTTCCTTGGTAGCATAATCCATAACTGGTAGTGCCACGAAGATACCTGAAGACCCTCTTTACTGTTGTCCAATGCTCTTTCCCTGGTTTTGACATATAGCTGCTCAAAACTCCCACTGCATGTGCAATGTCCGGTCTAGTACAGACCATTGCATACATAAAACTGCCAATTGCAATGGCATATAGAACATGGGAAATGTCCTCTTCTTCTTCCTATGTCTTGGGACACTGATCTGCAGATAACTTTACACCTATAGGAATAGGAACCTTGATCGATTTACTTCCATGCATATTAAACCTCTGCAATATTGTCTCAACATATTTTCTCTGATTCAACCAGAGTTTCCTGTTTGCACGATCTCTTTTAATCTCCATTCCCATAATGAAGTTAGCAGCACCGAGATCCTTCATGTCAAATTTGGAGGATAGTTGGGATTTCACCTCCTTGATAACATCCATGTTATTTCCTACCAACAACATGTCATCAACATACAACACTACATAAATGAAGTGATTACCAACCTGCTTGGAATATACACAGTGATCAACCCTACTTCTCACAAATCCCAATTCAAGGATGGATGTATCAAACTTTTGGTACCACATCCTAGGTGATTGCTTCAGACCATATAGTGACTTCTTTAGCTTATAGACCAACTCTTTCTTTCCCTTCACTACAAAGCCTTCTGGATGCTTCAGGTATATTTCTTCTTTCAAATCCCCATGTAGGAATGTTGTCTTCACATCCATCTGTTCCACTTCAAGATCAAACGCAGCAGCAATAGATAAAAGAAATCTAATAGAAGTTAAGTTAGCAACAGGAGAAAAAATCTCACCAAAGTCAATTCCCTCTCCCTGTGAATAACCTTTTGCTACTAGCCAAGCTTTGTATTTCTCCACTTTTCCTTTTGCATTAAAATTCTTATTAAACAACCATTTCTTACCAACTAATTTTCTTCCAGCTGGCAACTCAACTATATCCCATGCCTCATTCTTATCCAAGGCATCCATTTCTTCAACCATGGCCTTCTTCCATAGTTTATTATCCTCTGAATTCACTGCTTCCCTGACAGTTATGGGACCATCATCAGTAATAGATAAATCAAAATTAGAACGAAAATCGGGTGGACTATACCATTATGGTTGCCTTCTTTCTCTCATTGATCTCCTTGATACTGGGGTATGAGGTTCTTCTTCTTCTTCCATTGCTTCATCTTCTTCAGATGATTCAGATTTTGTATCATCCAACTCTAGCTCTATTTTCTCAGGTTCTTCTGGCCTTGGTAGGAATTCCTGTTTGGAAACATCTTTTACCTCTCTGAAAACAACATCTCGACTGTAAACAGTCTTCTTGGTTTCTGGGTTCCAAAGCTTATAACCTTTCACACCATCTTTATAACCAATAAAGATACACTTTTCAGCCTTTTTATCCAGCTTACTCCTATTTTCCTTTGGAACATGTACATAAGAATCACAACCAAACACTCTAAGATGTTGAAGAGAGGGTTTATTTCTAGTCCATACCTCGTGTGGAGTTTTATCATCCAACACTGATGAGGGTGATCGATTGACCAGGTAACATGTTGTACCCACTGCCTCTACCCAGAATTCCTGTCTTAACTCGGCACCGCTTAGCATGCTCCTTGTTTTTTCCATCAGTGTCATGTTCATCCTTTCTGCAACTCCATTCTACCGAGGAGTGTATGGAGTAGTCTTCTGCCTTGTTATACCACACTTCTTATAGAATTCTTCGAATTCATTTTCGCAAAATTCTCAACCATTATCTGTTCTCAATTCCTTTATTTTCTTCTCTGTCTGATTTTCTACCAGAGCCTTAAACTCTTTAAATTTATCAAATACCTTAGATTTCTTTCTAAGAAAATAAATCCATGTGTTCCTTGAGAAATCATCTATGACTGAAACATAATACACAGACTTACCTAGCGATGGAACAAGCACAGGTCCAAACACATCACTATGTATCAACTCTAAGCTCCCCTTTGCTCTTGTAGTACAAAATGGGAATCTTACTCAATTCTGTTTACCATATATGCAATGTTCACATAAATCAAAATCCAGAGTGCAATTAGCCATACCTTCAACCATGCCTTTACCATGTAATGTTCGAAGGCCCTTTTCTCCAATATGCCCCAGTCTTTTATGCCACAACATGGTCTTCTTTTCTAGGAAAATGTTGATCTTGTCTCCTTCATTTCTCTTCTCAGGGACAACAAAACTGTTGCACCCATTAGTATAAGTGCTTCCCAACAACTTGTACAGAGTTCCACGCCGAACTCCCCTCATCAACACCATTGTTTCTCATACCATCTTGCAAGTGTTCTTTCCAAATACCGTATTCACTCCTGCATCATCCAACTTGCTTACGATATTATGCTCCTGGCTAGTTTTGGAATGTGAAGAACCCCAGGCAGTGTTCTAATCCTTCCATCTTTTAGCAGCAACTTAACCCTTCCACATCCCATGATTTTTGTTGTTGAGTCATCTCCTAGGAATACATCACCACCATCATATTTTTCATATTTAGAGAACCACTCCCTGTGAGGAGTCATGTGGTATGACGCACCTGAGTCGATCAACCATACATCATGGTCTGCATGTGTACCTGTAGATGTCAGGTAAACATCACCTCCTTCTTCAGTGGAGGTTTTCGTCTTTGTGGAAGATGTACTATCAGATCCCTTTGGTTTTTCAACCTTCTTAGACTTGCAATCTTTCTTATAATGCCCTGTTTTACCACACTTCCAACATTTCCTCAAAGATTTTCTTAGATCTACCTGTAAATTTAGATCTCCCCCCCGAAGACTTACCAGGATTCCTGTCTTGGGTACGACCTCTTACAAATAAAGCATCTGTGCTATGACCATCCATGTTTTTTTGCCTCGTCTCTTCAGATAACAAGGATGCAACTACGTCCTCATACTTCAACGTAGATTGAGTGGTACTACCTATTGCTACAACTAGATTATCCCAAGAGTCTGGCAAAGAACATAACAAAGTAATACACTTATCTTCTTATGCAATCATAATATTAACAAAGACAAGTTGACTTACCAGAGTATTAAAGGCATTTAGATGTTTTGTCACAAAATCTCCATCTTCCATCCTAATATGATACAACTTCTTTTGAAGAAACAACTTGTTTACCAAGGACTTTGATTCATACAAATTCCCCAACTTATCCCATAGTTCCTTGGCTATAGATTCTCTTGAGACATTCAACAACACTGAATCTGCCAGACAGAGTCGAATAATTCTCCTTGCTCTTCTGTCCAACTTCTCCCAATATTCCTTTGACATACCAGTAGGTGGTGTACTGGTAGTTTGTGTACTAGTAGGTTGTGTACCAGTAGCTTGTGTGCTAGTAGACGGTGTACCAATAGGCTGTGTACCAGGATCTACAATGATCCATTGTTCTTTGTCTACAAGAAGGTCATCCATCTTCAGCTTCCATAGCTCAAAGTTTTTACCGTTGAACTTCTCTATCTCGATTCTAGAAGATCTTTCCATTCTTCTTTCTACACTCAAATCACCACTGCAAAAGCTCCCACTAAAGCCAGGTTTATCACAGACCCAAGATAAACTTGATCTATCAAGACCAAGCCAAACCCTCAACAACAAAGGCATCCCTCTAAAGCCATAAATGAGCTCTAATACCACATGTAATTTTTAAACCTATGAAGTAAAGCAATGCATATAGATTCTTAAGAAAAACAAAATTTAATCAATGGCTCATAGACATAGTACATAAAGATTTTATACCGGAAACCCTCAACCGGGAAATCCTTTCTTATATTCATTATATCAAATTTCACCATTCACCATACAATATATACAATGTTTTTAGGTATTCCGTAGATACCAAAACCCTAATCCCTTAATCCAAGATTAATTTAGAAAACCGCTAAAAATAACAAAAACCGTCAAAAAAAAAATTCGGGGCACTGTGCGTAACCAGGGGGGGCATACCTACTCCCGCTGGGACCCCCTTAGGAAAGCGCTCGGTGCACACGACGCAAAAACCGCTACTAGAGGGATCATCAGACGCAGTTGTCGAATCTGACGTGCCCACACACACACATGCAAATAATATAACACATACCCAACATTTTCCAGCAGAAAATTTCTCAATATATTTATATATGTTGTTCTCATATAACATGTACATGCTTGCTAATATAGCCTTCTTCCTGAAAGTATGACTAAGACCATCTAGTCATCTCCTTGTCCGGTAACGGTAAATAAAAAAATAAGACCTTTCCAGTAGTCTTACAACAGATGCTAATAGCAGATTTCCATCCTCAAAAAATATAAAACCAAAATAGATTACAAAAAAGGGAGTCCAAGGTGACAAATGAACAAACACAGTTTGAGAATCCAACATTTTGAAAAAAAGTGTGTTGTCAATCCAGACTACTATGTAGATCATAGATAGAGTCGTAAAGTTAGTTGGGGGCCCTCGTGGCCATCTTGCCATTTGTTGTAGTGGATCCTTCCTTCCGATACCAGTAAGGCACACTTTGATAGTGCATCTGCTTCCATATTCTCTTCCCTGTAGATATGATCAAACTTGATATTGATGAAAAAGGGAATGAGATCCATGATCTTAGTCATCCAGCCCATAAGTGAGGTCACATGTAAATTGCTTTTGTAATTTAACCAATCTATTACAATCTTTGAATCCCCCGAAACATGTAGGTGGTCAATGTTCAACCGACGTGCTAAGGATAAGGAGGCCCAAACTCCAAGAAGTTTTGCCCTGGTGTTTGTACCCTGCCCACAATTGAAAGTCCACCTGTAAATAGTATTTCTTGTGGTCTTTATGATGCCCCCTGCCCCACTAAGAATACCATTTTTATGCACAACACCATCAAACTACCAACTATATTCTATAGTAATGTATGGAGTCTTCTTGATCCTATTGAGCGTTATTTTTTGTAAAATCTAACCACTGGTAGAATTCACCATCCCTCTGATTTGAATGCTAACACCATGTACTGAGGGAGAGAAACTATCAAAGATACACCTATTTATTTCAAGCCATAAGTACCAACAAACGATTGATGGTAAAGTAGTGTATACTTTTTCCAACTTCAGCCAATTTTTGAAACAATGGTTTTAAGAAAAACCTCCCCAAGTAGTAACAAGATTATAAATAGTATGCAAGATTTTCCACAGATGTATAGTAAAAGGGCAGTTTGTGAATAAGTGTATGATGGTCTCCTCAAACCTGTAGCAGAGTGTGCAAATGCTCAGACCTACCCTACCTCTTTTTTGTAACGAATCCTAGGTAAGGATTTTTTGTTCCAAGGCCAACCATGATCCGGATTTTATGAGCAAAACGAAATGAGTACAGATTATTAACAGGTGCTTAACACAAAATAACAGAGATACAATAAAACTGGTTTTTTATTCAATAAGGAAATAAGTTGAAACTGTAAAATGCAGCGGAAAGAAACTTGTTGGAATGGTGGCAGCTTATCTTTGAGAAGAGATGTGACGACTGCGCTCATTCGCAAGAAGATGATTACAATGAGGCTCTGAAGGCCTTTTTACAATAAACAGGAATGCCAAAACCCCTAGACATCCAAAAACCTAACCCTGGGAGATGAAGCGCCAAAAGTCATGTGGGTCCCGTTTGGGTAAGTTAGTACATCAACTTCCTGGGGTCGTAACTTTTTCATACCGTCTCTGTTTTAGGCGTATGATAGCCCGTTGGAAAGGTATCATTGAGGAGATTCATTTTGGGGCTAATGTCGAAAAAAATTAAACTATGCTCCCCGTTTTCCCAAAAAACATCTTTTAGGGCCTCAAAACAGCTCCAGAAGTGAAAAACTGTTAAAAATAGTGAATTACCAAAATTGCCAGAAAACTATTTTGAGCCAGTTGGAAAAGGTGGGTGGCCACCGATATCCACCTGGATCAATCCTCCCTCATTAGGAAGCAATGGTCTCCATTGCATTGAGTTCCCCCATCAGATGAGGAAATTTCTGTTGAATTTGGCCCCGGGTGAGCCACTTGCCTTGGTGCAGGAGTTGCCCTGCTTTGACAACTCGATAAAGTTGGATCCTTTGCAGTCGAGTGCCCTTGATCTGTGTGTCCACAATCTAATAATTGGATGCCTTTTGTATGCAATCGGGGTTGAGCTCTATTGGTGTCATTTGTTATGCTACTTCTGAGGTGTCCAATAATGGTGGGAAATAAGGGCGAAGGAGATCCACGTTGAACACTGGGTGCAGGCCAAGGAAAGGAGGAATGTTGAGCTCAAAAGCATTATCCCCCACGGCCTTGGTGATGATGTACGACCCATAATGGAGTGGGTGAAGCTTCCGATGGGGTCATGTAAGGCGTTCTTTCTGCAAGTGCATACAAACTTTGTCACCCACCTGAAACTTATGTGGCACTCGATGTTGATCATGGCGTTGCTTGTACTTGTCATTGGACTTATGTTGGATATCCTGAACCTGTTGGTGGATGTGTTGGATCCTCTCAATAAACCAGGTGGCTTTTTCAGCTTCAGTTGGAGCAGGAGATGAGTCGGTCGAGGTGACCGCAAGGGGAAGTGCAACATCGATGGGACCCAATGATTGGAATCCCAACCCCACGTGAAAGGGGATGTGGTCGGTTGAGCTATGCAGGGCTCGATTGTAGCTATATTGGACATAGGGAAGGCTCTCATCCCATGTGTGAGGGTGCTTTGAATTATGCATGCGAAGGATATGCACAATCATTCGATTTACGACCTCGGTTTGGCCATCTGTCCGGGGATGGAAAGTCATGGATTTGGTGAGCTTGGTGTCCAACAATGACCAGAGGCTCAACCAGAATGCACTGAGAAATCGACTGTCCCGATGTGAGATAATGGTTTGTGGGATTCCAAAATTTACCTAGACTCGTTCAAAGAAGAGCTTGGCAGTGGCCTCTGTTGTGATGCTCTTCTTGTAGACAACTAGAATCGCCATCTTAGAAAAGCGATCAACAACCACAAAAACACAGCCATTTCCCTGCTTGGTGGATGGGAGGCCCGACATGTAGTCCATTGAGATGGATTCCCATGGCCTGTCAGGAGTAGGAAGAGGGGTGACAAGTCTTGTTTCTTAGTGGTCAGTTTGGAAATAGCAGGCAGTGCAAGACCTGATATACTTGTTGACCTCCTATTGAAGTTTCGACCAATAGAAATGTTTTTGTAGCATCACCACTGTCTTTTCGACGCCGAAGTGTCTTGCCACTCGATTGTAGTGGGATTCCCAGATCATCTTCGCTCGCTCGCTTGATGGAACACAGATATGGCCCAGACGACACAACAACCCATCTTGAAGATGGAAATTATCGACAACTGTGTTTACACCCAACATTTGGTAGGTGGTGGTGAAGTCTGCGTCTATATCATAGAGTTGGGGCCATCCAGAGGTCTCATGGCCACAAGAGTCTAGCACCATGGTGAGTGTCACGACTGGCGATCTGCTGAGGCAATCAACAACGTGATTGGTGCTTCTTGTTTTATACTTGATGTTGAGGTTGAATTGCTACAAGTATGTGGACCACTTTTGATGGCGGTCATTCTGCAATTTTCCTTGTGTCTACATGAATTGCAGTGGCTTATGATCAGTGTGGATGACTGTCTCCTTCCCAAGAATGTAATGTCTCCACTGGAGGCAGGCTTGCATAATGGAGTACATTTCTTTGTCGTAAGTAGGGTACTTACGGACAACATCTGATAGTGTCTCACTATGATAAGCCACAGAGTGGCTGTACTGAGTGAGAACGATGCCCACAACATAGTATGAAGCATCTGTGTCGATCTCAAAGGGATGTTGCAGGTCTGGTAGTGAAAGTACTGGGGCTGAGCACAAGCGCTGCTTCAAATCATCGAACGCTTGTTGTTGGGATCGACCCCACGCAAATTTTTCCTTACCACCACCCCTGGTTATTTGGCTGAGGTCCCATGCAATATGAGAGAATCCCAGCATGAACCTTGGGTAGAAATTGGCAAGGCCCAAGAAGCTCCGAAGCTCAGTGAGTGTGGTTGGGGTTGGCCAGTCACGGATGACTTGGATCTTGGCTAGATCCACATGTACGCCATGTTGATCAACGATGTAGCCCAGGTAATGGACCTTGTCCATGCCAAAGGATCATTTTTCCAAGTTGACATATAACTCGTGTTTTCGCAGGGTGTGCAAAACCTGTTGAATATGCTACAAGTGTTCGGCCCAAGTCTTGTTGTAAACGAGAATGTCATCCAGATACACCACTACAAAAGTATTGGTGAATGGTCGTAGGATATCGTCCATCATCCTCATGAAAGTGGCTGGAGCATTTGTCAAACCAAAGGGCATGAACAACCATTCAAAAGGGTCTTCCTTTGACTTGAAGGCGGTCTTCCATACATATGTCTATTTTATCGGGACCTAGGGTTAGCTAGACTTTAGATCAATCTTACTGAAGTATTTGGCCCCACGTGAGTTGATCAAGGAGGTCGTCGATTTGGGGAATCAGGTACCGATTTCTTACTGTGATTTTATTCAGAGCCCGGTAATCAATGCAGAGTCACCAGGTTCCATCTTTCTTTTGTACCAGCACGATTGGGCTCCCGCAAGGTGATGATTTGGGACGGGTGTGCCCCTTGTGGAGCAGTTCTTGGATCTGTCGCTTGATATCCTCATTCTCTAACGGAGAGAGACGATAGACTGGCCCATTGGGAAATAGTGCGTCGGGGGTTAGATCAATGGGGTGCTTGACCTGGCAGTGCAAAGGTACCCCGGTAGGTGAGGAGAAGATATCCGAGTATTCTTCCACGACGTTATCTGCTTGCTTCTGTTGTGTGGAGAGGTTGGTCGCAAAGACCCTGGATGTGGCTGTGATCTTTCGCTTATTTTGAGAGCGAATCACGAACAAGACAAACTTCCCCGTCTGAGAGATGACCTTCCTGCATTGCTTAGTAGAGATAAGGGAAATAACACTAGGTGGGACTACCTCGAATATCCTATACAATTTCATGTTCTAAGTAATAATAACACTACAAGTCCTAGACTCATTTACAACATGATGTTTCCATAAATAAGGTTGGACCAAAAGAACATCACAAACTTCGAGAGGAGCAACATCACACAATACCTCGTCTTTGAAGGGCTTGATGTCGTACGATAGTCGACATTGTTGGTGGATGCGGAGATCGCTTCCTTGGCGGAGCCATCCAATGATGTAGGGTTGTGGGTGCGGTGTTGTCGGCAGGGCTAGCCGTTGGATGACCTCTGTTGAGATGAGGTTCTTCTTGCTACCACTATCAATGATGAAGTGCAATGAGGTGCCTTTTACCCACATATGTGAATGGAAGAGGTGCTCTCCTTCTTCTGGATCATCTGGTTCACCAGGTTGGAGCTTGGTGGTAGCAACGGTGGCACTGGGTTCCGCGTCAATGATTCGTCTTCCCCTTTCTAGTTCTGGCTCAGAGTTAGAACCTGCATCTGATTCATGGGCTTTCACTTCGGCCACCAACGACTACTTTGAGTGGTAATCAACAGTGTTATGCCAAGGGATCTTATGGAAGTCACACCACTTCTCTGTATCTTTCTTTGTCTTTCCGGTGTCCTTATTTGCTTGTGGTTTGGACTGGTTGTCTTGATACCGTCCATCTTTTCTCTGTCCTTTGTTCTGTGGGTTGGAGCCGCTCTTTCCTGTCTTTTGTTGTGAGGGGTTCCCAGGCCCAAATTGTTGCGTCTTTTGTTTGAGCTTTTGTTCGTTTTTTACAGCATATCGGTAGACCGCGCCCAAGGATGAGATGTCCAGAAATTCCATTTCAGTCTGGATGTATCTATGCAGAGCACCGCAATACTTGAGCACCAGATGTAGCTCTGAATCTTTGATACCCAGCTTGGTGCACAAGGTATGGAAGATATTTTTGAAATCTAGCACTGCTTGGTCTCTTTCTTGCCGCAGTGTGGTCCATTTGGTATACAAGTCATCATAACTTCTGACATGGTAGTAATATTCCTTAATAACATCCTTGAAGGATTCCCAGGTGGTCGTGACTGTAAATAGTGAGGGTTCCTCTGTTTCCTTCTACTCATAGAAAGTTTCCCACCAATCTTTGACATGGGGAATGGATTTTAGGAGCGCAAAAGTAATCTTTTCTCTATTCGAAAAGTTATGGGAAAAAAATACCCTTCTAGTAGATTCAATCACTTGTCTACATCATTTGTGTCTATCTGACCTTCAAATATAGGAATATAGAAATTTATTTGTACCTTGAAGGAGGCGACGCCTCCGCTCGAAGAAAATATGTTGCCTGTTGGTAGCCGTCGAAGGATTTGCGCGAAACTATCCATCATCTCATTCTTTTTTTGTGTGAGGGATTCCTCAATCAACAGTTTGAAAGGATCTCGTGTCCCGTCATCTTTCTTTTCTCCTACCATGAGAGGTCGCTTGGGTGTGTGAGAGATTTTGTCCTCAAGAGAAACAAGCTCGATACCCAACTCTTTGTACTCCGACCTCGTTGGGGACATGTTGGTTGTGGAGCTTGATTATCTTCCTGATTCAGAGGTCCTTGCTTTTAGCTGTGTTTATACCCCATGAAGACTTTACACCCCAGAAGTATGTACACTCTTCCATGTGGGGGAGTGCAGAGGGGGGGTACCCCCTCTGCGGGGTCTGGGGGGTTCGAGAGCAAAGCCCCCGAAGGAAAAATTGTCTTGTAAATGTATATTGTAATTTCATTGTAAATCTGGACCGTTCATTATAAGGTCGCAGATCTAATGATATAAATTATGTTAGGGTTTTTTGCCTTAGAATGCAACCCTCTGTTATGAGGGAAATGTATTACGGCTATGCATGATGGCGAGTATTGTATTCTGAGAGAGGAGACTGTGAGAGAAAGAAGAACAAGTTACAGTGGGTTTTGTTGTAGGTTGTATCCCTTCATTTGCTGGATAATAATAAAGGAAGGACTTGACAATTTCTCTGGTGGACGTAGCCCACACTGGGTGAACCACGTAAATTTGTGTCTCTATTGTATTGTGTATCTTTTGTGTTTTCTTTCCGCATTTGTTTTGTTTTATTGCTTCATGGTCCTGTTTTTCTAACAATTGGTATTAGAGATAAAGGTAACTCGCAGGAAAAGAGGGTTCCTGGTTTGAGTGGGAGCAATGTCGGAAGATGGAAAGTTTAGGGTCGAGAAATTTAACGGCAAAAAATACCAGTTATGGAAGATGTAGATGGAAGATTATTTATATCAGAAGGATCTATTCCTACCATTGGGCGGAGTAGCAAAGAAGTCGATGACCATGAAGGAGGAAGACTGGGAGATTCTTGACAGAAAGGCTCTAGGAACGATACGACTGAGCTTGGAAACATCGGTGGCTTTCAATATTTCGAAAGAAAAGACAACGAAGGATCTGATGGACGCATTGGCTTAACTATATGAAAAAACCTCGGCGTCTAATAAGGTATTTCTAATGAAGAGATTATTTAATATGAAGATGTCAGAAGGTGGGTCTGTTGCAGATCATTTAAATGAATTTAATACAGTTACTAATCAACTAAGTTCTGTAAAAGTGGACTTTGATGATGATGTTAGGGCTCTTCTAATCTTGTGCTCATTGCCAGAAAGTTGGAACAGCTTGGTCATGGCTGTAAGTAACTCTGTCTCTGGTTCAANAACATGGAGAACAGGGGAAGACAAAAGGATAGAGGAAAGGGCTCAGGGAACCATGGAAATTCTAGGAAGGGCAGATCTAAATCCAAACTTGGAAAGATAGTGCTGGAATTGTGGGAAGAAAGGACATATGAAGAAAGACTGCAAAGCTCCAAAGAAACAAAGAGATGGACAACAGGAGAGGAATCATGAAGCAAATGTAACAGGTGATGTGTTACAAGATGCTTTGATTCTTTCTGTAGATAATATTTCTGAGTCTTGGGTAGTAGATTCAGGGGCTTCATTTTATGCCACACCCCATAGGAAACATTTTCTAGATTATGTTCAAGGTGA
>ML784153.1:308143-337923 GCA_009831015.1 Picea engelmannii | reverse complement strand
AGTCTTTCACTCTGTATTTTTACAGTCTCTGTACATTTCTTTCATTAATAGAAATCATGTATTACTGTATCTCTGTGTTTATGGTTGCATCTCTGATATATTTCTGTTATATTATTGGATATACGCGATATCTCTGTGCATTTCTTTATTATATCTCTGCTCTCATTTCGTGCCAAAAATAATCCAGATGAATTGTGCAATTACACCATGGTGTCACCTTTTTAGTAATTTTGTCGTGCTATCAAAGCTTATCACCTTAGAGGGTTTCCTTTGGATACCTATAAGCTCAATTTCCTTTTCTTATGAGGAAAATCTCATGAAAAGATCTTGAAAATCAAGGGACATTATTCCCTATGATTGTAAACATTGGACCGCTAATACAACATCAACACCACCCATTTGGATGGAAATCCTAGGACTATCCAATAAATACCCCCCCATATTGAGCTTAATAATATGGCACTCCACAAAACAATTTATGGCACCTCCATTTGAAATCATTACTTGAAACTTTGGTGCGTGATATACAAAGCAATTAATATATTTTCTTAATTTGTAATTGATGAAGTTATGGGTACTACCAGAATCAATCAACGCTATTGCCTTTTTCTTTTTTTTATGTATCCTTGTATCTTAAGGGTTTTTGGAGTACTAATTCCAGCTAATGCATGACAAGATATTATTGGAGTACTCTCTCCTAGATCTAGATCTTGTGATGGTTCCAATTCTTGATCTTCTTCCTCTTCACAGTTTATGTAGAATAATTTCTTCTCACTGCATTTATGCCCCTTACTGTACTTGTTGTCACAATTAAAACATAGTCCCTTTGTTTTTCTTTCACCCATTTGTTGAGGTGCCAACCTTGTCAATCGAGCAAGGTTGGGAGAGGGAACATGGTGTTCTATATAGTTTCTAGAGGCCACCCTTCTAGTGGCCATATTTTTTCCCACTTTCCTTACCATATTGAAAGCTTGCTCTAAGGATTTAGGTTCAAAGAGACACACCTCATGTTGAATGTTCTCCTTTAAAGTGCCCATAAAGAGATCTAAAAAATTATCCTTGGGAATTTTCTTTGCCTCGACACTAAGCTTTTGGAATTGTTAAATGTGCCATGTAATTGTACCTTTTTGTCAAAGATTTATCAATTGACTAAACAATGTATTGCTTTTAATATCCATGTCATGGCCCCATAGGACACCTGCCCAAATATTGCAATCTTGTGCACCTCCCGAGGGCATACGACATCGCAAACGTTCAAACTCGGGGGTCCAACCAACCTAAGTATACTTATCTTGGACTATACCTCTTAACCTAGAACATACCCACACTCTATTATATGATATCACAAGCTAGCCCCACCTAACTTGTCTTTATACTTTGTCTTGTTTAGGTTTTTAGCTCATTCCACAACATATGAATAAATAGTAGAACAACCATGAAACAATACACAAGTATGTGATGACAAGTCTGGGCAGCACTACCATACCTAATGCTCACCTCCCACAATAGTATGTAAAGTATAAAAAAGATACAAAGGAGTGTGTGACTCTTGTTTACAAGATACAAGTTCGTCGCCAACCAATCACCTACACAAACTCATACAATGAAAACCCTGAATTTTGTCTCTGAAACTTGGGCAAGTCACGACAGGCGGATCGCACCTCAGTCACCTTGGTGTCATAGGAAGATCACAGGCCTCCTGCTCTCCACTATACTCTATGTACTCACCCACTTTGCCTTGACTCACTTTGCAAACTCGCCCCAAAACTTATTTACTGCACACATCGTCGTGTCTCACCCCAAAACTCCACGTATACCTGCCGACCAACTCATCTTAAGAAAACTCGCCCCACTCTGTTATCTATGACACAGACTCCATAAGGAAACACGAGTCGCACAAGGTGTGACTTGACTCCTTGGGAGGAGCTCACCCCCTCTACTGCAAATCCACCTCGAACCTCACAAATATACATTGATAAGATGTGATGTGTTGTTGTTTAGCTCATCTTCGCTCACCTCATGTATACGAGTAGGCTCTTCCCAAAGGTCGCATGCATCGGGGTGAGTTGTCGCATCTTTAGGGGGGAAGATAACCTGACTCTATACTCTTGCTCATCACGTGCCCAACTGACTCATCACACTCCTCCTCACGGGGTCACTCCAACTCATGGAGCATGTGATGTGCACCCACGTCGCATGGATCGCCTGGTCCTCCCCATATCTCAAGCGATTGGTCCACTCCACATCCATCTGGTCGCATATGGTTCGGTTTTCCTTTTCATAAGTCTATATACATGTCACAACTCACTCCATAAGTATGGATGCATAGGTTCGCTTGGTCGAGTCCACTCCCAAGTCACCCCATGTGCACCTATAAGAAGATGGGATGCACTCGTCTTCATCTAGAAATCTTAAATTCTGCATCTTTAAGGTTGGGGGAAATGTCACACACGCCCTCCTTGCCAAATTCCTTACATCCTCCCCCACCAATATTCATCGCCACTCTAAAAAAAAACCACAAAAATCAATTGTCTTCAAGTCTTTACCTGAACTCGTGCCTCCCTCCACAACTACGTCCACTGGAAACCCCAAGTTTTGTGCCAACCGGAAAACTCAAATTTATGTTGTTATAAGTTCCGATGTGTTGTTGTTTATCTCCTCTCCACTCACCTTATATATATGATTAGGCTCACCCCAAAGGTCTCTTCCATCCAGGTGAACCATTGTGTCTCTAGGCAGGTAGGTGAGCCAACTCTATATTCTCACTCATCCCATGCCCAAATGACTCGTTGCACTCCTCCTTGTAGGGTCACTTAAACTCATGGGGCATGTGATGTGTGTCCACGCCATGTGGCTCGCTTGGTCCTCCCCATATCTCATGCACCTGATCCATTCCACGTTCATCCATTCATATATGGTTTAGGCTGCCTCATTGCAAGTCCATCTACACACCACAAATTGCTCCACAAGTATGGGCACATGGGTCCACTTGGTCAAGTCCACTGCCAAGTCACCTCATGTGTGCCTATAAGAAGATGGGGCATGTTTGTCTTCATTCAGAAATCTCAAATTCTATGTCTCTAAGGTTGGGTGGATATTCCAAGCACGCCCTCCTCGTCAAATACCTTATATCGTCCCCCACCAAGAGTCGTTTCCACCCTCGACAACATTCACAAAAATATGTTGTCTCCAAGTCTTTGCCCAAACTCGTGCCTCCCTCTACAACTGTGTCCACTGGAAACCCCGAGTTTCATTCCAACTAGAAACCTCAAATTTATGTCAAAGTGGAAACCTCAAGTTTTTCTACAAAGTAGAAACCCCAAATTTCCAACTCACAATGTAATCATGTGCAACCTCATGCAACCATCCATATTGCTCTCTACCCAAAGTTGTGTGCATCTAGTATGTCCGCTACATTAGAAGGATGTCTCCTCCCTAACTCTTTATGTGATGCCCAAGCTTCCACTATCCTACTACGATGATCACACTTTGTTTTGTTGTTGTCATTGCCTCAACCACTTCTGTAACCTCAATCAAGACTTCAAAAACACATAAGTGTTGAACTCTTGTGACCTATTGTTGTGCTCATACTTCAACTACTTCTGTCATGTCTCTTCAAAATGCTAGCCTCAAGTCCTGCATTGATTGGGTAGCTAGTCCAACCATCACGTCTAGTTCTTGAAATGTGCTTCTCCATGCCCAAACTTAGTCTTTTCTATCCACATCTCTATCATTCCGTCCAACTCCAAAGACTAAGGCAAGTGTCCATCATTGCCTCACTGATGTTTCCATTATCCAATCTTCATTAAGGATATCCTTTGCAGTGTCTAAGTGTTCTTCCTCCAAACCTACTAGTCCATTTGTACTCTCGACCCCTTTGACGTGTTATTTTCCCAAGTCATGAACTAGTTGAATGGCCAATTCAATCATCGCACTCCTCGAGTATCGATATCCTCATGCACAAGTTGGTCAATTCCTTTTACAATTCAATTCATCTACACATCCATCTTAGACTAAGTCAAGGTCACCCCTCACCTTGTTACATTGTAAAGTAACCCCAAAATAAGTTGTTTGCGACAACTTGACTACACTGCTCACCTCATGGCACAATTAGCAAATCTGCTACATTCACACTTAGTTTGTGTCGCATCCAATTTTGTGAAAAGTCAAGGGAAATCATCGTGCACTTGTTGTCTACATGTCCAACCAACTCTACCCTTGTGACTCAAATTGTGATCAAGTCCACAAGTTTGGCTTCCTTGGTCGAGCTCTCCCCATTATTTTCCTCCAAGTCTTCGGATATGAAACATTCCATCTACTTCAAGAACTAGATGTCCAGATTTCCTTTGTCTCATTACTTCACTGCATGACCATGTTGTTGCATCCACCTCTCTATGCCTTGAAATATTCAAGCTTCACCCTTAACCATGTTTCCCAAGGCAAGAGAAACACACATGCCCAAGTAATATTTTCATACTATAATCTAGTCTGTCTGTGCAATATTCCAAGTAAATTCAAGTCCTTGACATGCCTCTTTCCACTGAGTCATATCCCCACAACTCAACATCTGCAATGAGTGTGGCCAACATTGCCACACTCCTCAAATATCCTAAAACATTGTCCAAAGTGCTCTAAGTAGAATGAGTCTCCCTAAAGAACTTCCATGCCTTAGGCATGTCTGAGCCAATACTCCTAGCAACCTCAACCAATGACCCCTTCGGATCTATGAGTCATTGCAAAATCATCCACAAGTCACCAAGGAGCACTTTGCCTCATCCAATGTCCCATACCAAAGGTGAGCGAACACCACTCAAGTCACTTGGTTTCATATTTTTCGCTCATTCAGGTTATCTGTCAACATTTCTTGGTCGACTTGTTTGTTGACTCCATATGTCACCTAGAATGAAATTTCCTTGCATATCCACAAGTGTCTCATACTTTGACCCATCTTCATGACTGTCAAGTCATCATATGACTCAAAAAAATTGTCTGAGGCACCATTGCACCAAGGTGCCTAATCCATTCTCTCAAACTTGGCACGTTTTCGGCCTCACTGCCTGCTCTACTACAACAAGCCCTCCAATGCGCCTCATCAATATTTAGGCAGCTTCCCAAGCCACCAACTTCCCACACAAACTCACTCAAGTAACCTTCCACATCTATAATACTATTATAGTACCTCTGTTGCAACTCTAGGCCGAGTCCATCCATCTTCTTCAAAACTAGTTGATTCACAAATTTGCAATGCATTCAAGTCACATCATCTTCCACTAAATCGTCTATCTATACCTTGGCTATCCTCAACACTAAGCTCACCCTCACACAACTTGTTTAACCAATCCATCGTTGCAATCCAAATTTTATGATGACAACTCTACGAATTTTCACCCTATCCAAGTGTCTCGGTTCAACACAAGAACTCCTCCCTTGGTTTGTAACAAGGTGTGTGCCCATAACTGCCTTCAAGTCTCGACTATGACTGCACTCTTCCCGTGAAGCTAAGATTGACCACTATCTTTGAAAACTATTTGAAAGTATTCACACAACCTGACTCGCTCCACAGATTTGTCCATAGTCTTCACACGAATTGGTTGAATTGTCCTCATAGTCTGTAACCTTCAAGGTGTGCTTTTGATTCTGTCTGATCGTAGTGATGAGCCCCCACTTAACTACCTCACCCAACAAATTGGAACCGAAAATCATAATGGTGAAGAATGCCAATTTATCAAATAAGCTCTGATACCATCTGTCACAACCCCATGGGACACCCACCCGAATCTTGAGATCTTGTGCACCTCCTAAGGGCATATGACACCATGACCATTCAAATTTGGGGGGGCCAGCCAACCCAAGTATACTTATCCCAAACTACTTCTCTTCACCTAAAACATACCCATACTTCGTCCTAGGCTACCACAAGCTAGCCCCACCTAACTCGTCTTTATAATTAGTCTTGTTTAGGTTTTTATCTCATACCGCAACATATGCATAAACAATAGAACAACCATGAAACAATACACAAGTATACAATGACAGGGTTGGGAAACACCACTGTGCCTAACACTTGCCTCTCACAATAGTATGTAAAGTATAACATAGATACAAAGGAGTGTACGACTCTTATTTACAATATACAAGTTCAGTGCCAATCAAGTGCCTACACAAACTCATACCATGAAAACCCTGAATTTCGTCTTTGCAAATCGGGCGGGTCACGTCGGGTGGATCGCACCTCGATCGTTGTAGGTAGATTTTATATCTCTTTCTCTCCACTATACTCTGCGAACTTGCCTTGCTAGCTCACCCACTTCGCCTCGACTCACTCCACAAACTCACACCAAAACTTGCCTACTTCACACACCATCAAGTCTCACCTTAGAACTCCAATCTTGTCTGTCAACCAACTCATATCAAGAAAACTCACCCCACAATTTTGTTTATGCCGCATACTCCACAAGGCCATGCAAGTCGCACAAGGTGTGAGTCCACGCTTTGGGAGGAGCTTTCCCTCTACCATGAATCCACATCAGACCTCCCAACTGTGCGGTGATAAGTTGTGATGTGTTGTTGTTTAACTCCTCTCTAATTGCCTCATATATATGATTAGGCTCACCCCAAAGGTTGTGTCCATCCAAGTGAACCATCGTGTCCCTATATGAGAGGGTGAGCCGAATCTATACTCTAGCTCATCACGCGCCTGGTCGACTCGTCGCGCTCCTCCTCGTGGAGTCGCTCCGACTCGTGGGGCATGCGATGTGCACCTGTGCCCTATGGATCTGCCAGTCCTCCGACTCCATGTCTGTTTGCTCGCATATGGTTTAGTTCTCCTCGTCGCAAGTCCATCTACACATCATGGCTTTCTCCACAAGTATGGGAACATGGCTCCATTTGGTTGATTCCACTCCCAAGTCACCCTTGCGTTCCTATAAGAATATGGGGCACACTCATCTTCGTCTAGCAACCCCAAATTATACGTCTCTAAGGTTGGGTGGAGATGTCACATACACTCTCCTCACTGAAGGCTTTACAATCCCCATAATGTGATATCAATTCATCCGTAAAAATGGAACCAAAGATAATAGACTTATTTTTTCTTTCACATGGTAAAAATGGAACCCTATATCTAAACATGATAAAAATTGAAGGGTTCTATCCTACATACAAATGTAACACTAGAAATGTAATAATTTAATATCTAGGGCTTAATAAGGGGTTTTATATTTAACATGGGGCTTTGTCTAGGGCTTAACGAATTATTGTTATTGGAAACTCAACAAAAATATTAGAGAGTTATAGAGCTTAACACTTCCTTGCCCATGAGACCCTCTAAAACCCTATCCCATCATGTTTATATATAGAAAGCCAAATGCAACTCCTGCAAAGGATTTTGAATGTTTGTCCTTGACACAATAAGAGAATGAAGATGTGTAATTTAAGGTGTCCAAGTTGGAAGAGAAAATAGCAAGCATGGAAACTACAATGGAAAATAAAGTTTACATCATAAATATGGTAAGTAAAATAGAATTCCAAATTTTTTAAGATGATATTAAGTCAAACACACAAACAAATATGATCTTGAAGATAATCTCAAAGACATGAAGGAGGACCTTAGAGTTAACAAGCCTCCTTATCCTAAATTATCCTCCTCAAGAAGAGGATAAGGAGAATAAGAAGATCAAGTCCCAATCTCATATGGAGAACATTTTAATGCATCTATAGAACAAGATGAATGATTCCCAAACACTTGATCATTCATCACTCCAATATCCATACCATCATGGTTTTAACTCAAGACCAAGGAACTACTTCAATCCTGAGATCATTATAAGAAAGGTTGATGCTAATGATCCCATGACACGACGACTCTTCAAAAGGTAACCATTACACCCATATAGTTAACACCTGTTCAATTTGTGTGGTACAAATGACTTTGCGAATGCAAAAAGGACTCTATTTTCTCTTGGTCTATTTTATGAAAGAATTTATAGGACAATATGGATATAGTATGAGAAACATATTCTTCACTCCATTGACAAATATTAGTGAAATAGGTCTAGTTATAAAGCAAATTCAATAGTTTTAAAATTTGAGTCTTAGAGTGAAGGACCTTCCAAAGGATAAATTGTTGGATCTCTTTATGGGCAGTTTAAAGGAGAGCATTCGACACGAGGTGCATCTCTTTGAGACTAAATCCTTGGATAAGGCTTTCAATATGAAAAAAGAATTGAAGGTAAACATATAGTTACTAGAAGGGTTGCCACTAACACTTATAGGGAGTGTAATATTTCCACTCCCAACCTCACTCAACCTACAAGGTTGACACACCTCAACAATTGGATGAAAGAAGAGCAAAGGGATTATGTTTCAATTGTGACAACAAGTACATTAAGGGGCATAAGTGTGGCGAGAAGAAATTATTCTACATAGATAGTGAAGAAGAAGAAGAACAAGAGTTGGAACCTTATCAAGATCCAAAACTAGACCATGCTACTCTAACCACATTTTTTCATGCTTTGGTTGACATTAACACTCCCCAAACTCTCAAAATGAAATGATATATCAAGAGAAAAAAAGGTAACAATGCGTAATGACTGTGGTAGTACTCATAATTTCATTAACAACAAATTAGACAAATTTCTTAATTGTTTTATATATCTAACTCCAGAGTTTTAAATAATGATTGTAGATCTTAGGGGTCTAATGGTTAAAAATGTTGGGAGCAATGGTTATGCATTTTAAAGAACTTTTCATGAGATTTTTCTTAGAAGGCTAGTAAATTGAACTTAGAGGTATGCAAGGGAAATCATATAAAGTGATAAACTCCAACATGAAAAAATTGTTACAAAAGGAACACCTAGGAGTAATTGCACAATTGTATTAATGGATGTTCAAACATATAATCTCTTTGTGCCATTGGATCTCCAAAGAGTTGTCAACAATCATTCTAATGTATTTCTTGAGATGCGCAAAGGTCTTCCTCATGCCCGAGAGCATGATCACTCTATTCAATTCATCCCAGGAAGCCTTCCTCCTAACATTCAACCTTACATATTTTCCTATTCCCATGAGTGTGAGATTGAGTGTATGGTTTAAGAAAGGCTAGAAATTGGCATCATTCAACCTAGCCAAAGTGTCTTCTCTTTAGTAGTGATTATGGTTTACAAAAAATATTCTTCATGGCATATGTCTCGGAATTATAGAGAACTCAACTAGAGCACCATTAATGATAAGTTTCCTATTTATGTCATTGGTAAATTGTTATATGAATTATAGGGAGCATTTTTCTTTACTAATTATCATATTAGAATGAAAAGAGAAGAAGACATCCCCCAAACAATGTTTAGAACACACAGAGGTCATTATGAATTTTTGGTATTTTAGTTAGGCTTACTAATGCAACTTCCACATTTCAAATCTTGATGAATTATATTTTCGATGTGCCTTTGGGGTTCAAGAAGTGAAACATTTGGGTTATATTGCATCTTGTGAGGTCATTAAGGTGGACCCTAACAAAATTAAGAAAATGATGGTTTTGTTTGACTCAAGAAGCCACCCAAGCCTTTAAGAAACTTAATATGGGCATTTGTAGCACTCTTGTCTTGGCCATGCCTAACTTAAAAAAAAACTCTATTGTGGAGCATGATTCCTCGAGGCATGACATTGGTGTAGTTTCAATCCAAGAAGGAAGGCCCTTTGCCTTTGAAAGTTGCCAACTTAAAGGAAATAACTTACTCAAACATAGTCATGAGAAGGAAATGTTGGTCTTACTACATCCAATTAAGGAAGGGTGTCCTTGACCAATAGGAAGACAATTCAAGGTAAAAACAAATCATGATAGTCTAAAGTACTTCTTAGACCAATGACTACCTTCAAAAGAACAAAATAAAGATTCTAGGTTATGAATTTGAAATTATCAACAAAAAAGGGAAAAATAAAGTGGTTGTGTATGCTAGAAAGGACACAAGGGTTTCGTAATGAACAAATTCACTCTGAATCCAAAATAAGATACATATAATAATAATTGATTGTAAAATAATGATGATATTACAAGGTATATATATATATATATATATATATATCCTTTATGTTTTTTATGAAGAGTCATGACTTTTTAGTCATGACCTTTTATTACATTCATGTTTAATTTACTTTATTTATTTATTTTAATGTCTTTATTATTATTTATTTATTGTAACATTGCCCTTCCCTTAAATTTTTCTTTGTCCTCAAAGCAATGGTAAGGAATGATGTAACTGGTGAAAGTGCTTGGACTCCCATGTTGCATCTTCTGCTGGTAGATTTTTCCACTTAATCAAGTATTCCTTGATTACTCGAGAATGTAATCTCTTTTCTAGGATGATGATAATGGCTTCGGACTCTAAAATGATTCTTCCCTCCTCATCCAACACAAGAAGTATAGTTTGTGCCTTTTGTTGTTGCCCCAAGACTCTCTTTAGACATGATGCATGAAAAACGTTGTGGATATGACTTTTTATCTGGTAAATCCAACTGGTAAGCTACATGACTGATTTTTCTATTTATTTTAGATGTCATTCTTCCATTCGAACTTAGGGTATTGATTTAAATTGTTGATTATAGAGCAAGTCTCCAGGTTTTTTGCATACTCGGTTCAAATTTCATCCAACCATTCTAGAATGGCTATTGATATTGCAAAAACTTATGTTTCTTCATCTATTAGTGACAGGGCATGTTGGCACAGGGGCAAACCCAGGGTTCAACGCTACAACAACGCACCAACAAAACCCTAACTATCGGCCCTTTCGGCAACACCTACGAAGCAGATGAAGTCTCACCCGAGGTAGAGGAAGGGGTGGTTGCAGGACTGAGATGTCTGCAACCATAGCTGGGACACTGATCTGTGATTCTAGTATTTAACAGAGCATTCATCAATAAACCTTCATCAATATTTAACCAATATCTACTCCGCAGATAAAACAAAGCATCGCAACATTCACCCATATCTAATGTATCTAAGCACTTAACATAAGGAATTAGATCAGGTCTAGCAGATTCAAGCACTAAGCAAGTTCACAGAGGTCATATCTAGCATCCAGATTCATCATAAGCACAAAGTAAGAATAGATCTATCTATCTATCTATGTCAAGCACTTAGCAGATAACACATAAGTACACCAACACATCGCACAAAGCAAAGCAACACAACATATACATGGTTCACCCCCACCCTAGGGCTATGTCCACCAACTCTTCTTCTTTATTAGCTTCTTCAATCAGATACATGCATAGAGCCATGAAAGCCTTACTCCGCATAGGACAGGAGATCTGTGCACCTTGCTAGATCCACCTTCCTTGCATTACATCACAAATCCCTTCACAGTCTATTACAACCACTTGCACTTAGCTCTGCAAGTCTCTCACAGCATGCAAAAAGAATTTACAAGCCACACTTGCACTTAGCACAACATCACATATATTCCTCTTCCCTATTTCCTTACATCGCCTAGACATCTATTTATATATTACAAAATAGGCCTAAGCATGGGTAAACCCATGGGCCGACATTCCCATACCCATTACATATTCCCAAATCCAAAAAAGGACCCAAAAAGGGGTCGAGATCTCGCGATCTTTGCTTCGCCTTGCGCTCCGCCTTCGACAGGCTATCGAAGTCCAAAATGGTCAAACTTGACCAAAGATCTCTCAAAACTTGGTCGAGGCCCAACAGGCCCCCAACACTCACCTGTAACTCATCTTGAGTCACTCTGATTTAGGAAGTTCTGCTTCGAAAGCCTTGAGCTTGGCTCGAGCTACTTCAACTTATTGTTGTGTTATGACCTCTTGTTCAACAAACTCTTGTATGATTGCATCGTTCACATGTCCTTCCAAGCGTTGTTCAACTGCACTAACAACCTACTCTGCTCCTCGGCCTTCAACTTCTGTGAACAATTGGTAGGCCTTATCTTGTACGAGTTGCAGTCTCTGAGTTACTTCCATAAATCTGCTCTAAATAGTGTGAATCTACTGTTGGGCGATGCGTTTCTCTTGAGATCTCTTCATTCTTTCCACAATTGACAGGAGCTTCAACTATGCCTATATCATTTCGGCTTGATACTTCACCTTTTGGAGCTGCGACTCCAGTGCTTTTAATTCTGGACTCTCAGTGAGTCGCTTGTATGTCAGGGCACTATGATCACTCAGTTGCTTGTATTCCATAGCAAGGGCCTTTAGTCTCTCAACTGCGCTCCTGGAAGTTGCTTCTCTTTGGTCCTTCACATCATGTGGGGTCTTGGACACTGCACGTAGTTCTAAGTCTGCGATGTGTTGCTGTAGCTGCTGGATCACTTCTTCAAGCTGCTCTACTTGCTATGTGACATGATCTTCTGCCTTTATTTCTACGACTATCACAGAGCGAAGTGCTCTGTTGACTGCTTCCTTTACTTTGAGTTGCTCAGTGAGCAACTGTTCTTTTCCTTGTTGTATCTGTGCTTTTTCTTCTTTGAACTTCGATTGGAGGGAAATCTTTTCCTGTTCTGCACCTCAACATTGTTCTACAAGTACTCCTTGTACTTGCATCAAAGCCTGGGTGGCTTGTTCTGTTTCCTCTTGTGCTCATCGAAGGTGAGTTTCGACTGAATCAGATAATTGGTGGAGTTGGGTTGGCTCGTTTCCAGCTCTGATGTTCCCAATGGCAGAGGCACAATGGAGACTGCATGGCTGGAATGTAGTGCCTGCTGTACCCCTCAGAGTTTTATTTCAATCCTATCATACATTGCTTCCTGCTTGGCCTCTTATTTTTATGCTATTTCCAACGAAGCATCGTTCAAGGCTGCTATGAGGAAGTCGAAGTCATCAGAGGTGAGGACAATTTGCATCTTGGTCATGGAGGCTTTCGATTTCTTTCGAGAAGAAGGTTTCAGAGGCGAACCCTTCCTTTTCTTCAGGGGATCAACCTCATCTCATTGCTTTTGTTTGACTTCTTTGTCATCTAACTCTTCACCATCACCTCCTTGCTCTAGTGATATGGAAGCAGTCTTCATGGATGCACTATCTAATCCTTGGACCTCTTCGGTCTTCTTTGTCCTGCTAGGTCTGGGTGTATCCTGCGCAGTTTCTGGGCCGTCGATGTCGGATATCTCTACAGGGTTGGCGGGGATAAGGAGGTCAATAGACCATTCCTTAGTAATCTCCTCCAAGTCCTCCTCCGTCATCTTGTAGTAGGATTGAAGTTGTTGCTTATGTTCATCGGTGCGCACTGTAATATAAATGAAATGATGATCTGCGTTGAACTTCATCAAAGGCTGGAACTGGTGTAGAGTGTTCAGAGTCATGCGAGGCTCAGAGTCGATGGATCTCTTCAACTGATCATAGTAGGTACAAAAAAAACATTTAACTGCCACCGTTTGTTCATATCGCTGAAATACCAAAGTGTACTGAACTTCGCAGCCAGTGGATCAAATGGCTCAATGTCGAGGAAGATCGCACCTTCTAGAATCTCCTAGGCGATGAATGTGATAAGGATCAAAAGCCAACTAAAGTGGAATTCATAACCTTGATATTGTGCTTCTCTGCAGTCTAGTTCCAATTGATTCACTAGGTACTTCGCCCAGTTCATCTGTAGGCCTTCCGCGCACTTCCCTGCGAGGTCGACTACAGAGCTAGTGACTTGGGTAGGTCGGTTCTTTCTTACTAGATTCCCTATAATCAACTGACATGCGAGGCACACTATGCCACTCTGGATAGAAGCTACCTTGTAGCCTCGTGTCCCCTTCTCGACATCGCCATAGGTGTCCTTGATCCTCTGTGTTAGAGCGCGATCCATGGCTTTTCCTCGATAAAAATACTGTGGATCAGGTCCCTGCATACTCAACCCTGTGATCCAATTGATTAGCATCGGATCAACTATGATACAATGGTATAGCTACAAATAGCCTCCATGGTAACAAGAAAGCAACAACTTGACACACGCATTCACCTCCTGGTGTCTTCCGAAGTGTGGGATTTTGATGACGTTCAACAGGGTGGACTGTGCGAGGTTATGGATCCACGTCTGGGGGATTATATTTGAATTCTTCCCCTTCGTTCTAGTCAGGTACTTATGTGGGGCGAGCATGCTATAGAATTTTTGGTCACTGAGGTTGAAGTCGTTGAACTTCAACGCTGCAATCTTGTCTTGGTCTGCTCGAACTGCATGGATCCCCTTCGGGAGGTTCACAATGACCAAGGTGTACTCGAAATATCTGGGCACGCTATCTCGATTTACTACGCTGCTCAGAGGTGGTATGTAGGTGGGTAATATAGTTGGGATCAATTTAGCATTCACGAGATCATCCTTGTGCTTGGTTCTCTTTTCATCTGATGGTCGGGATGGTCTGGCTTTGCGAGCAGTCGATGGAGATGCTTGCACTGTTCTTGTGGATGAAGCCTGTACACCTACAGATAATCCTCTCTCCAACATGACTCTTTCAGTCATCAGGTCGAGGAGTACTTCTGTCACAGATTCTTTGACTGCGTTGAGCTCCTCGGACATACGTGCTCGGGATTAACTAGATTAGGTTCAGATTAACTTAGACACTGCAATGGAATAAATGGAAACAATGTGATGATCACTATGCAAGATCAAATTAGTCTGTGGGATCAATTTCTTGGTTAGAAAAAGTGTTCTCAGTGCATGGTGCGACGGGATAAATAGGTAACTTGACAAAGGGTCGCTTGCAATGGGTATGAAGCCTTCCTGAACTCTGTTCTGTCCATTATGGCGCGGTCCTAACGGTCTGATGGCGAGTTGTCTAGTCATAAATGCCTTTCTACCCGTCCAGAGCATTGGTCTAACGGTTATAATGTCCCCAACGGCTATATTGCTTCGCCATGGTGAAGTGCCATGTGTCGCTGCGCTGATATCCCGACTAAGCTCCAATTTTGCAAATTTTCCTTCTGCGAGGTTCCTTCTGGATCTTTCTACAACTTTTCGATCTTAGCTCTCTTCTTACTTAGTTTTCTAGCCTTCTTTCCAGTGAGCTTCGTCTCTGTATTCCTTTTCCCATTCTGATTCTTATCTTCTTTTGACACAGTGACTTCACGTTGTTGAGATTCTTTCCTAGGATTCAAGGGTAATACTTCTTTTTTATTTGGGATATGTATTTCAGTCTTCTGTGGGTCCTCTAGTTTTCTTGCAACTTTGATATTTACATCGCTGTTGTTAAATAGATGTGCTCTGTTCTCTTGTTCTTCAATCAATTTTGCAATCCTTTTAGTTATACAATCTTTTAACTCTTGCTTCTTTTGCTCTAAGACTTCTTCTTCTTCCTTCCTTCTGGCTTGATCTCTTTCAATCCAAGGTCTTCCTAGTAACATGGTAAATGGAGCGTTGTCCTCAATAAATTTAATGATCTCAAAATATTCTTCTGTCGAAATTCCAATGACATTCATAGGTATCTGAGCGAGATTCCCACATAGGGTTATCAATTTTCCTCTGAATAATCCTATTCCTCCCAGTGAAGGAACCATAGCAAGATTTCCTAAAAGTTCTTAGGTTCTTTTGGTCATAACATTCACCTATGTTTCCTCATCCAGAACACAATCAACGCCGAAGTCTCCTAATATTGCTTCAATGCATTCTTTTTCTTTGAAGATATATGATAATCTGACATGTCGGTGGTCATTCAGGGTTTCTCTCATCTGTAACAATACTTTCTCTAATTCTTTCTGGGATTTTTCCATAATCTTAGTTTTTGGATCTGCCTTAGGTTTTTCTTGGTTCATATTCATTCTTTCAACTTTAGCAATCATTCTAGGGCAATCCAATACTTCATGGTCCATAGCTTTACAACAAAGACAACTAGGTCTTCTCCCAGGGCATTCCTTAGCAAGATGTCATGGTTTTATGCAATTGTAACAGAGGGTTAATCCTCTCTTTATTTTAACTGATCCTCAGCCCTTTTTGTGTTGGGTATGTGTTATATTCTTTGCATGTGTGTGTGTGGGCACGTCAGATTCGACAACTGTGTCTGACGATCCCTCTAGTGGGTGCGTCAGGTTCGATAACTGCGTTTGGCGGTTTTTGCTATTTTTAGCGGTTTGCTAAATTAATCCCGGATTAAGGGATTAGGGTTTTGGTATCTACAGAATACCTAAAAGCATTGTATATATTGTATGGTGAATGGTGAAATTCGATATAATGAAATAAGAAAGGTTTTCCCGGTTGAGGGTTTCCGATATAAAATCTCTGTGTACTCTATGTATGAACCATTGATTAAATTCTGCTTTGCTTAAGAATCTATATACATTGCTTTACTTCACAGGTTTAAAACTTACATGTGGTATCAGAGCTTGTTTTTGGCTTCAGAGGGATGCCTTTGTTGTTAAGGGTTTAACTCGATCTTGATAGATCAAGTTTATCTTAGGTCTGTGATAAACCTGGGTTTAGTGGGAGCTCTTGCAGTGGTGATTTGAGTGCATAAAGAGGAATGGAAAGCTCTTCTATAATCGAGATAGAGAAGTTCAACAGTAAAAACTTTGAGCTATGGAAGTTGAAGATGAAGGAACTTCTTGTAGACAAAGAAAAATGGATCACTGTGGATCCTGGTACATAGCCTACTGGTACATTGTCTACTAGCACACAGGCTACTGGTACACAACCTACTAGTACACAAACTACTAGTACACCACCTACTAGTATGTCTAAGGAAGATTGGGAGAAGTTGGACAGAAGAGCAAGAAGTACTATTCGACTCTGCCTAGCAAATTCAGTGTTGTTGAATGTCTCAAGATAATCTACAGCCAAGGAACTATGGGATAATTTGGGGAATTTGCATCAATCAAAGTCCCTGGTAAACAAGTTGTTTCTTCGAAAGAAGTTGTATCATCTTAAGATGGAAGATGGAGATTCTGTGACAAAACATCTAAATGCCTTTAATACTCTAGTAAGTCAACTTGTCTCTGTTAATATTACGATTGTAGAAGAAGATAAGTGTATTACTTTGTTACGTTCTTTGCCAGACTCTTGGGATAATCTGGTTGTAGCAATAGGTAGTACCATTCAATCTACATTGAAGTATGAGGATGTAGTTACATCCTTGTTATCTGAAGAGATGAGGCGGAAAAGCATGGATGGTCATAGCACAAATGATTTATTTGTAAGAGGTTGTACCCAAGACATGAATCCTGGTAAGTCTTTGGGGGGGGAGATCTAAATCTACCGGTAGATCTAAGTCTCCAAGAAAATCTTTGAGGAAATGCTGGAAGTGTGGTAAAATAGGGCATTATAAGAAAGATTGCAAGTCTAAGAAGGTTGAAAAACCAAAGGGATCTGATAGTACCTCTTCCCCAGAGATGAAAACCTCCACTGAAGAAGGAGGTGATGTTTACCTGGCATCTACAGGTACACACACATACCATCATGTATGGTTGATCGACTCGGGTGTATTATACCACATGACTCCTCACAGGGAGTGGTTCTCTAAATATGAAAAATATGATGGTGGTGATGTATTCCTAGGAGATGAATCGACAACAAAAATCATGGGACGTGGAAGGGTTAAGTTGCTGTTAAAAGATGGAAGGATTAGAACACTCCCAGGGGTTCTTCACATTCCAAAACTAGCCAAGAGCCTAATATCTGTAAGCAAGTTGGATGATGCAAGAGTGAATAATATATTTGGAAAGAACACTTACAAGATGGTACGAGGACCAATGGTGTTGATGAGGGGAGTTCAGTGTGAAACTTTGTACAAGTTGTTGGGAATTACTTATACTAATCGGTGCAACAATTCTGTTGTCCCCGAGAAGAGAAATGTGGGACACAAGATCAATACTGTCCCAGAAAAGAAGACCATGCTGTGGCATCAAAGACTGGGGCATATTGGAGAAAAGGGCCTTTGAACACTACACAGTAAAGGTATGGTTGAAGGTATGGCTAATTGCAGTCTGGATTTTGATTTCTGTGAACATTGCATATACGGTAAATAGAATCAAGTAAGATTCCCATCTGGTGCTACAAGAGAAAAGGGGATCTTAGAGTTGATACACAATGATGTGTTTGGACTTGTGCATGTTCCATCACTAGGTAAGTCTGTGCATTATGTTTCATTCATAGATGATTTCTCAAGGAACACATGGATTTATTTTCTTAGAAAGAAATATGAGGTATTTGATAAATTTAAAGAGTTTAAGGCTCTGGTAGAAAATCAGTCAGAGAAAAAAATAAAGGTATTGAGAACAGATAATGGTGGAGAATTCTGTAAGAAGTGTGGTATAGCAAGACAAAATACTACTCCATACATTCCTAAGCAGAATGGAGTTGTAGAAAGGATGAACATGACACTGATGGAAAAAGCAAGGAGCATGCTCAACGGTGCCGAGTTGGGACAAGAATTCTGGGCAGAGGCAGTGGGTACAACATGTTACCTGGTCAATCGATCACCCTCATCAACGTTGGATGATAAAACTCCACACGAGGTATGGACTGGAAAGAAACCACCTCTTCAACATCTTAGAGTGTTTGGTTGTGATGCTTATGTACATGTTCCAAAGGAAAATAGGAGTAAGCTAGATAAAAAGGTTGAAAAGTGTATCTTTATTGGTTATAAAGATAGTGTGAAAGGTTATAAGCTTTGGAACCCAGAAACCAAGAAGATTGTTTACAGTCGAGATGTTGTTTTCAGAGAGGTAAACGATGTTTCCAAATAAGAATTCCTACCAAGGCCAGAAGAACGTGAGAAAATAGAGCTAGAGTTGGATGATGCAAAATTTGAATCATCTGAAGAAGATGAAGCAACAACAAAAGAAGAAGAACCTCATACCCCAGTATTTAGGAGATCACTGAGATAAAGAAGGCAACCGGAAAGGTATAGTCCACCTAATTTTTGTTCCAATTTTGCTTTATCTATTACTGATGATGATCCCATAACTGTCAGGGAAGCAGTGAATTCAGAGGATAATAAACTATGGAAGAAGGCCATGGTTAAAGAAATGGATGCCTTGGATAAGAATGAGGCATGGGATATAGTTGAGTTGCTAGCTAGAAGAAAATTTGTTGGTAGAAAATGGTTGTTTAAGAAGAAGTTTAATGCAGAAGGAAAAGTGGAGAATCACAAAGCTCGGCTAGTAGCAAAAGGTTATTCCCAGGTAGAGGGAATTGACTTTGGTGAGATTTTTTCTCATGTTGCTAAGTTAACTTCTATTAGATTTCTTTTATCCATTGTTGTTTCTTTTGATCTTGAAGTGGAATAGATGGATGTGAAGACAACATTCCTACATGGGGATCTAGAAGAAGAAATCTACATGAAGCATCCAAAAGGCTTTGTAGTGAAGGGAAAGAAAGAAAGAAAGAGTTGGTCTGTAAGCTAAAGAAGTCATTATATGGTCTAAAGCAATCACCTAGGATGTGGTACCAAAAGTTTGATACATACATCCTTGGATTGGGATTTGTGAGAAGCATGGCTAATCACTATGTATATTCCAAGCAGGTTGGTAATCACTTCATTTATGTAGTGTTGTATGTTGATGACATGTTGTTGGTAGGAAATAACATGGATGTTATCAAGGAGGTGAAATCACAACTATCTTCCAAATTTGACATGAAGGATATCGGTGCGGCTAACTTCATTCTGGGAATGGAGATTAAAAGAGATCGTGCAAACATGAAACTCTGGTTGAATCAGATAAAATATGTTGAGACGATATTGCAGAGGTTTAATATGCATGGAAGTAAACTGGTCAAGGTTCCTATTCCTATAGGTGTAAAGTTATCTGCAGATTAGTGTCCCAAGACATAGGAAGAATAAGAGGACATGTCCCATGTTCCGTATGCCAATGCAGTTGGCAGTTTGATGGATGCAATGGTCCGTACTAGACTGGACATTGCACATGTAGTGGGATTTTTGAGCAGGTATATGTCAAAACCAGGGAAGGAGCATTGGACAACAGTAAAGAGGGTCTTCAGGTATCTTCGTGGCACTACCAATTATGGATTGTGCTACCAAGGAAGACCAGGATTGGACATAGTGGTGTACATACATGGATTTTTTGATGCAGACTGGGTTGGAGATCTGGATCGTAGAAGATCTACAAGTGGGTATGTGTTTAACCTATTTGGGGGAGCAATCAGTTGGATGAGAAAAATTCAGGCTGTAGTGGCACTCTCAACTACAGAAGCTGAATACATGGCAACCACTCATGCAAGCAAGGAAGCAATATGGTTACAAAGATTGTGTTTAGGTATTGGGTTGGTACAACAAGAAACTAGATTAGATTGTGATAGTCAGAGTGCAATCTTCCTGGCAAAGAACCCAACTTATCATTCAAAGACAAAGCATATTGATGTTTAGTATCACTTTGTGAGAGACATGGTTGAGGAAAATAAGGTGTTGCTGGAAAAGGTTGACACTTTGAAGAATGTTGCAGATTCATTGACAAAGTCTGTGAACACAAAAAAGTTCTTCTGGTGTAGAGTAACAATGGGCATTTCTGCCCTGATTGTTGACTATATAATCCCCTGGACACCTGGATGCAAAGAAAACAACAAGTGGGAGAATGTTGGGTATGTGTTATATTCTTTGCATGTGTGTGTGGGGGCGCGTCAGATTTGACAACCGTGTTTTACAATCTCTCTAGTAGTGATCTTTATGTTGTGTGCGTTGGGCGCTTTCCTAGGGGGGTCCCAGGGGGGGCATGTATGCCCCCCCTGGTTATGCGCAGTGTTCGGGGCAGCGTCCCAAAAATGTTTTTTGGGCGATTTTTGCTATGTTTAGCGGTTTGCTAAATTAATCCCGGATTAAGGGATTAGGGTTTTGGTATCTACGGAATACTGAAAAACATTGTATATATTATATGGTGATTGGTGAAATTCGATATAATGAAATAAGAAAGGTTTTCCCGGTTGAGGGTTTCCGGTATAAAGTCTCTGTGTACTCTGTGTATGAGCCATTGATTAAATTTTGTTTTTCTTAAGAATCTATATGCATTGCTTTACTTCACAGGTTTAAAACTTACATTTTGTACTGCGCGCTAGGATCGTAGGAGCTAACCTGCAAAAAATTCTTTCTAGGATCTTGCATCCATTTGTTGGTCCAAATATTCTCTCTATGCATAGGTATAACATATCTTACACTATTCTTATTAGATCTACTCATGTCAAACCTTATTTCATCTAACAGTACCCTAGTTTTCGAGCTAAGATAGAATCTATCAAACATACCTAGATTCATGCTTTAGAAACAAAATTTTCCACTTGTCTTACTTCTAGAGAGCACAAAGATTTCAGATCTTTAACTTTTCACTATTCTTACCTTTATCAGAGCACAAAGCTTGCAGATCTTACCTCTTTTCTTCAAATCTGACCTCTTTTCTTGGCACAAAGCTTCACAAGTCAAGCAGAATGTTGCGCACTAGGGCAATAGATTTACGCACGGAGCTTTCTCAGTTTCAGGTCGAATCTTTGTACAAAGCTTCTTCTTCCTCAGTTCCCAACAATCACAGTTTCAGTCCCAACAACATAACCATTTGTTGGCACAGGGGCAAACCCAGGGTTCAACGCTACAACAACGCACCAACAAAACCCTAACTATCGGCCCTTTCGAAAACACCTGCGAAGCAGATGAAGTCTCACCCGAGGTAGAGGAAGGGGTGGTTGTAGGACTCAGATGTCTGCAACCTTAGCTAGGACACAAATATGTGATTCTAGTATTTAACAGAGCACTTAGTAGTAAACCTTCATCAATATTTAACCAATATCTACTCCACAGATAAAACAAAGCATCACGACATTCACCCAGATCTAATGTATCTAAGCACTTAGCATAAGGAATCAGATCAAATCTAGCAGATTCAAGCACTAAGCAAGTTCATAGAGGTTAGATCTAGCATCCAGATTCATCATAAGCACAAAGTATAAAGATATCTATCTATCTATCTATGTCAAGCACTTAGTAGATAACACATAAGTACACCAACACATCGCACAAATCAAAGCAATACAACATATACATGGTTCACCCCTATCCTGAGGCTACATCCACCAACTCTTCTTCTTTATTAGCTTCTTCAATCAGATACATGCACAGAGCCACGAAAGCCTTACTCCGCATAGGACAGGAGATCTGCGCACCTCGCTAGATCCTCCTTCCTTGCGTTACAACACAAATCCCTTCACAGTCTGTTACAACCACTTGCACTTAGCTCTGCAAGTCTCTCACAGTATGCAAAAAGCATTTACAAGCCACACTTGCACTTAGCACAACATCACAAGGATGCCTCTTCCCTATTTCCTTACATCGCATAGACATCTATTTATATATTACAAAATAGGCCTAAGCTTGGGTAAACCCATGGGTCGACATTCCCATACCCGTTACATATTCCCAAATCCCAAAAAGGACCCAAAAAGGGGCCGAGATCCCGCGATCTCTGCTTCATCTTGCGCTCCGCCTTCGACAGGCTGTTGAAGTCCAAAATGGTCAAACTTGACCACGGATCTCTCAAAACTTGGTCGAGGGCCAATAGGGCATCAACCACAATGTTGTCTTTTCCTCTTTTATGTAGAATTTCCATATCAAACGCGGCAATTTTCTCTATCCACTTTTGTTGTTCGGTTGACAATGTTTTTTGTTGTAAAAAGTATTGGAGACTGTTATGATCTGTGTGTATCAAGAAATTACTTCCCAATAGATATTGGCGCCATTTTGTTAATGCATGCATGATGGCAAGCATTTCCTTGTTGTAAGTGGATTGTAAGCATTATGTTTTATTTCATTTCCTGCTCTCAAAATCTATTGGGTGCCCATCTTGCATCAATATTGCTCCAATTCCAAAACTTGACGCATCACACTCGATGATGAAAGGTTTGGAGAAGTCATGTGTTTCTAATACCGAAGTTGTGGACATAATGTTTTTTAAGTTTTCAAAACATTTTTGTGCTTTCAAATTCCATTGGAGGGATTTTTTCTTAAGGAGATTTGTTAGGGGGTGGTTAAATGAGCATAATTCTTAACGAATCTCTGATAGTATCTTGCCAATCCTAGAAATCCTCTTAACTTGGATATGTTTTTGGGTTTAGGCCATTATGTGATTACCTTGATTTTCTTGGGGTCTACCTTGACTCCTTTTTTGGATATGATGTGACCAAGGTACTCTACTTCCTCCTTGCCAAATGTACATTTTGATATTTTGGCATAGAATTGATTTTCCTCCAAAAGAGATAAAACTTGTCCCAAATGCTTCATATGCTCCTCCCATGTTTAACTATACACTAAGATATCATTGAAGAAAACTAAGACATGTTTCCTTAAGTATGGGTGAAATAATTCATTCATTGTCGCTTGGAAGGTGTCAGGGGCATTAGTTAGCCCAAAAGGCATCACCTTGAATTCGTAGTGTCCTTCGTGTGTCTGGAAGGCAGTCTTGGCTACGTCTTCTAGTCTGAATCTAATATGATAGTACCCAGATCTTAAATCAAGTTTGAAAAATATCTTGCTCCATGAAGTTCATCCAACATTTCGTCAATAAATGGGATGGGAAATTTGTTTTTAATTGTTATTTTGTTTAGCCCTCGATAATCTATGCATAATCTGAAAGATCTATCTTTCTTTCGAACTAGCACTACTGGAGTTGCATATAGACTTTTGATTTTCATGATGACACCACATTTTAATAGGTCTTGGACTAATCTTTCTATCTTTGTTTTGTGGTGATGAGGGTATCTATATGGTCTAACCTTTACTGGGTTTGATCCTGGTTTAAATTCAATTATATATTCAATTCTTCTTTGAGGCGGTAACTCCATGGGAAGGTCTTGAAATACCTTCTTGTGTTTTTGAATTAGATCTTGGACATCTGATGTTCTGGAGTCATCCTATTATGATTCTTGCATTTCTATGTTTTGGCATTGGATGAAATATGTGGTTGCTCCTTTTCAGATCATTTTTTTTCATTTGTTGTGATGACACAACATGTGTTTGTGGACGTTGAAAACCATATAATTTATAACTTTTCCCTTGCCACTTGAATTGGATGAAATGTTCCAGGTGATTGAATGGGTATGTGCTCAAGGTTTGTAACCATTGGACTCCTAAAACAACATCTACTCCTCCCAAAGGGACGGTGTAGAGTTCTGATTCCAAATTGAAATCTTGTATTTGGAGTTTCACCTTATGGCATTTTCGACATTTCCAATTTTTTTGTCGTCTACAACCATTACTTTCATGTCTGGGACTGAATATACAAATAATTTGAGTTTCCTTGCAATCTTGATATCGAGGAAATTGTGGGTACTTCCAATGCCGATTAGTACAGTGACATTATCATTTTTTATATGTCCTTTTAATTTAAGAGTTTATGGTTGGATAATGCATGTGATGGTTGCGAGCGATATTCTTGGTGTGTTGTCTTCTATGAGATCTGAAGTGTCATTTTGGAATTTTTTCATTTCTTCATTTATTGATTCTGCTAAGTTTGATTTGTCGTCTTTTCCTGCTTCACAAGTGTACAATTTTTTTGAGTTATCTTCGATCTGGCACCTATGTCTGGGGTCCCATTTCTCTCCACATCATTTACAATTTCCTTCTATTATCCTTTGGGACTCTAAACTTCTTCTTCTATCTTCACGTAGATTGGGTGGTATGTATTTGTCATTTCCTGTGGTCTGAGGGACACTCCTTGAGTAAACCTTGTTGAATCTTGATTGGCCTTCTAGTTTTTATTCTGCGGCTTTTGCCTTGCATATTGCTATTTCTACCGTAGTAACCTCATGTAATCTTAATTCATCTTGGATATGTGGTTTGAGACCACCTATGTAAGACTGGAGTAATTGATCATCAGATAGTCTAAATACTCGGGTGGCGAGAGCTTCCCATTGATGCGTAAATTCATCTATGATGCCTTTTTGTTGTAATATGGTGAGTTTTGAAAAAGAAAAAAAATCCGAGATGCCCTAGAATCTTTAAAAAAAATATTTTTGAAATAATTTCAATTATATGATTGAATTCTTCCTTTGCACCATAGATACCAATTGTATGCAGTGCCTTCGAGGTACATGGATGGATATTTGACCTTTTCTTCATCAATTGTAATATTATATATATGGAAATATTCTTCAGTTTTGTTAAACCAAGCCACGCATTGGTTATTGCCTCCATTGTATTTTGATAGTTCAATTTTGGCTTTGGGAGGATAAATTATTAAGGGTTGATGTTGTGATATAGGTTTGGAATTTGAATTGTAGGGAGGTGGCGGCGACAGTGGTGGTGATGTGTTAGATGTGCTTGAGTCACTTGGTCGTGGTTCAGTGGCTTGTTGGTGCCCTTAGCCTTTTATTAAATTTAAAAACTCACTAAGCTTTTCTTCCTGATGTTGTGTCATCACAACTAGACTTTCTTGAAAATCGTCATTTATTTCTCGTTCAAAGTTTCCCAAACCTCGTTGTAGGTTAACCCGAGTTATTGAAAAATATCGTCTTTAAGATCTTGTTTTAGATTATCCATGCTTTTTTGTAATTCGATTCCGATTTCCATTGAAATTTTTTCTTTAAGATTATGGGTCAACTCTTTTTTCAGTGCCTCATTGTTGAGCCTTATTTCTTCTAATAACTCATCGTGAGTTTTTTGTATTGGCTTTTCAAGTGATTTCCTAATGCTTTTACATTCCTGGTCTATTTTTTCCACTTGAGTTTTTAATTCCGACATCCTTCTGGTGTTTAGGGGTGAGTATTTTTTTGTAATTTTGATCTTGCTTGGGATATCCCCTTTTAAATTATTGAATTAAATAATTGTATGTATTTTAAGGTGGAAGGATGTGTGCCAAGCTATGGAGAGTGGTGGGTGTGGAAGAGTGGAGAGTGTATGGCGGGTGAATGATGAAAGGAAAGGTGAATGGGAGAGGGACGACGTGGGAATGAGGTGGACGCAGACTGTGGAAGAATGGGGACACAGACTGTGGGAGAATCGGGGGACACAAACCGTGGGAGAATGGGGATGCGATCTGTGGGAGAATGGGGAGGGGGACACAAACTGTGGGGGAATGGGGAGGGGGTGGAGGGTGTGTGGGAGTGGAGAGGGGGTGGAAATAGGTCACAAGGTAGTGGGGAGAGGTCGCGAGGGAGCGGGGGAGGGCTACAAAAGGGTGTGGGGGAGTGTAGAGGGGATGGGAACAGGTCGTGGGAGAGTGGGGAGAGGTCACGAGGGAGTGGAGGAGGGTTACAGGAGGGAGTGGGGAGGGTTACGAGAGATTTTTGGGAACATGGGCTGCAGGGTGAGGGAAAACGACGTGGGGCGTGTGGGGAACGAGGGGATTGCAGTGAGGGGAAAAACATGGGGGTGTGGGGAATGGATATGATACGGGGGAGTGACCAGCTCTGATACCAATGGAAAGGACAGAGGGTTATGTAACAAACAACTTCACTCTGAATCTATAATAATATACATACAATAATAATTGATTGTAAAATAATGATGATATTACAAGGATAGGTCCTTTATGGTTTTTATGAAGAGTCATGAATTTTTAGTCATGACCTTTTATTACATTCATGTTTAATTTGTTAGAATATAGAAGAATGTGTGCTTGTTTTACCATTGACGATACCCTCGTCACCCAACCATAGGTCAAAGCCACCCTCCGAGCACCTTAACCTTGACTGAGAATTACTCCGGAAGCAAACCCTAGGCTAGATAGCCAAACAAGGTGTAGCGCATCTTCCTCCAAGGATAGCGCACCAACAATAACTGATAAGATAGTCCAAACCCTAGCTAAGAGATAGTCCAAGCCAACACTGAAACTGCTAGTTGCAGCAGCTGCATCTACAGCTCTCCTCCACACGTGCGCACCGAACTGGGAATTGCAGTGCGCACCACTTGTTGTTTGCAATTTTGAGATGTGTCAAAATGAGAACTGGCGCCCTGTATTTATACTCGTTCTGCCAGATTTGTTGGGGCCGACTTCTCCTTTTGGATATGTGTCTGTTCAGTATATTATTATTATTTCTGGCCGACTTCTTCTCTTGGAGGCTAATAACCTAATATTAATTATCTTCTTGAGCCGACAAGACTTCTAGGATTATTAGACAACTCATTAGGGTTTTCTCTTGCTTTCCGGAGTCTTCTATTCTCATCAGGTTCACACGTGGAGGTAAATACCTCCCGCAACTACCATAATATTAACATAATTTACTTTATTTATTTATTTTAATGTCTTGGTTATTATCTATTTATTGTAACATATGCACTTTCAAGGTAATAAGAGGACATGAAGGCTTTACTTTGTTTTATTTCCATTCTACAAGTTGATTGGGTGAAATAAAGAGGGATAGAATGGCAACACAACTAGACTATATGACAAATCATTCAACAACTACAACATGACCCTATTGTACCATATAAATTTGGCGGGATAAATATTCACTCTAGTATAAGGATCACCTATATTTATGTAAGAAATCCTAACTCGAATAGAAGGTCCTTTCTCAATTGCACATATATTTTATAGGTGGACACTCAAGATTTCTAAAACCTTATCACAAGATGATTTATTTATTTATTTTTATTTTTATTAGAAGGTATGAAAATTCATGTTCAAAAGTTTGTGGTTTCCAATAGATAAAATGAGAGATGATCAAGACCCTAGGTCTTCTAGGACCATTAGGATTACCAAATCAATGGTAGGAAGTGGTCTAAATGGATTTTAGCACAAGTTTATCAAATTTTGAAGGGAATAATGTCAACACGGTGGTGGTTGATCGACTTACAAAGTATGACCATTTTTTCTCTATTTCTCATCCTTTTAAAGCAAGTAAAGTAACCGCAACATTCATGGAAATAATTCATAAGCTACATGGAAACCCCAAGATTATTATAAGTGACATATATCCCATTTTCACTAGTAATTGTTTGATTGATTTGTTTTTTGTTTGGGTACTTAACTAGCTCACAACTCCTCTTACCATCCCTGTTCTAATGGGAAAACTGAGATTGTCACTAAATGTCTAGAAGGTTATCTATGTTCTTTGCATCATTTAAACAATAACAATGGTCAAGTGGTTACATTTGGTAGAATAATGGTAAACCACTTCTTTCCATGCTTCATCCAAACTATCCCATTTATGTCACTTTGTGGGTATCATCCTTCATCTCTCACATTTCCATTGAGAGGGAAACCTAAGGTTCAAGCAATGGATGGTCACATCCAACACTAATAAGAGGTTCTCCAACTATTGAAGGACAACTTAGATGCAACACAAAACAAGATGAAACAACAAACATATCAACATCGTAGTGAAAGGCACTTTGAAGTGAGGGATTAGATATTTATGAGGTTGTAACCAAACAAACTAATGTCCCTCAAGCAACAAAAGAAGGACAATAAATAATACCCAACTACTTTGTTCCCCATAAGGTGTCGTGGTGGATTGACAATATGGATTACAAACCGAAGTTGCATGCTTCTTCACATGTACTTCTAGTCTTCCCAAGTTTCTTATTTAAATAAGGTAATTGATAATGAGATAGTAGTTCAAACTCTTTTTCTAGAGCTTAATGAAGAGGGGGAAATCATATTAGACCCTAAAATAGTAATTGTAACACAGATCAAGCAACAAAGGACCCAAGCAACTACAAAGTACCTCATCAGGAGGAAGAACTTGTTAATAGATTATGCAACTCAATAAGATAGGTACTCCATATAAAAGCATCCACAAATGATCAATGTTGAGGGCAACACTTGTTTGAAGAGGTGTATGTTAATCCCCTAACCATAACCCTCATCCATTATCAATACATTAGTTATAGTTATGTCGGCTTATTATTGCTTTCTACCCCTCTTTGTCTCTGATATACACATCAAGGAGACTCAATTGAAGTATCATATTATTTTGTGCATTTCATATCTTGTTATAGGAGGTTCTCCCCTCAAAGTTGCTTCTTATTCATTCACTCTTTCACTTTATTTACATGTGGCATTATTGAATTGTTTTTTTTTTTTATATACTTATTTGTCTAGTTGGTCCATAACAAAGATTTGATAGTGTTTTGTTGGTGATGGCCATGATTATTTAGAATTTCTATCTTCATACGACAATGCTCAATAACTTGTCCCCGAGGTGTAGGACAGTCGGTGACAAAGTGTGCTGTTAAGGCACTCTGTGATGTTAAAGTCACCAGTTCAAAACCCGCGGGGACAAAAAATCCAGCCATGTTAAGGGTTGGTGTGGCTCAGGCCGGGTGCGATCCTCGAGTGATTTTGACAACTTAGATGCCCCTAAGTCGCGGTTTCTTAGCCACAGGTTAGTCCCACATGTCACGAAAAAACTAAAAAAAAAAAAAAAAGACAATGATCAATAACTTGCAATGACGTTTAACTCATACACATTAGAAGTAATTTCAAAACATCCAATAAATGAAGTCATGCTACATTGTTATTATCAAATGGGAATACAATTGATCTAGGACTTGGAGAAGGAGTTTAAAAAATCCTTTAGGCATCCATCTTTATCAAACACAATGGCCAAGGTCACCATAAGAAAGAAGGGAAGAGTTTGGAAGAAAAGAGAAGAGTAAGTGAAGTCTCAATGTTGTATGAGAATACAATTAAAACATGGACCTCCTAACCCAATGAAGGAAACTCTACTACAAAGGTATGAAAAATCATTATTGTTATAATGAAATCATTATAACTACAATACCCCTCCATTCCTCTCTAATAAGGGACCAAGTGGATGAGTTTAGGAGATTGGGTGTCAATGTTAAAGTGACATTAGGAGGGGAAGAAGTAAAGGGATCGACAATATTCTCAATCACTTACTAAAAAAAACTATGGTT
>ML784153.1:238346-254083 GCA_009831015.1 Picea engelmannii | reverse complement strand
TTTTCAGAGGTCAATGGATTCATTTCAAGTGACTTGGTTTATATAAAATTGATGGGTAAAGTGTCTCCATTCAATGTGTTTTGGGAGTTGTGAAAGGCGTCTAATTCAATATGAACATATGTATGGTTTTTATTTTATATTTGTTATAAAATTATTTTATCAATAGAGTTGTACCTTATAAGAAAGTGACACTCATCTATAGTCATGTCAAAATTAATTTCAAACCTTGAATGAAGTGAAGGCTGCAATAACACTATCAATTTATTGACCAATCAAGGGTCATAAAAATACTAATTTTGTTATATTGAAAAATAATTTGTTTTATTTGTTATGTTCAACATTAAAATTTATACACATTTTTTAAGTTAACGTAAAACTAATATAAAAATTAATGCTAACTCATTGTTATATACTACTTAAGTTAATATAAAATAATTTTCTATTATCATATCATAAATAGAGATACAAACATAATGAAAGAAACATGCACAAAACTATCAATTTTCATAAAAACATGATGAAAGGGACATACACAAAACTATTAATTTATTATTATTAATAACAACTTTAATTTTGTTTTTATTACTAATTTTAACTTTACATATTAATATCAACATAAAAAGAAATAATAACTAAAATAATAAATAAAAATTTCAAATTACTATTAACATCAAACTCAAACTCAATCTTGATATAATGAAATATTTTTGTAAGAAAAAAATAATTTCAAAGTATTATTATAATAATAAAATTGGTATGAAACATTTTCTTCAATCATTACAATTTTACTATAAACAATTTTTTATTATTATTATTAATATCAAACCAAATCCCAATATAAAAATAGAGCAGTATAATAATACTTAAAATTTGGGTTGTGGATGATGAGATTTGACTATGGAGGACCATTGTCCTGGTGGTTCTCAACACTTTCACTTTAACTGTACATGAACAAGATTTGTATTTTGTCTTTATTGGTTTATGCAAAGAATCATTCATATCTTCTCTTTATTGGTTTATGCTTTTAACAAAGAATCTAGCTGATTTCATTACTGAGATTTAAAATTGAATTTTTAAACTATTAAAACCTTGAATGGGCTCTTGTTTTAACAATGAATTTGGTTGATTTCATGAAGTCGATTCAACTTTTATGTAAAACTGAAATTTTAAATTCTGATTATATTCGGATGCAAATCTATGTCTTTTTCACCATTTCTGATTATATTCGGATACAAATCTAATCTATGTCTTTTTCACCATTTCTGATTATATTCGGATACAAATATTTTTGGATAAGAAGACATTAAATATATCAAAAACAAATTGCAAGATAAGAAAAGAAACTTGGCAATACTGAAACCAATACCAACGGGTGACAGATAAGATAAAAAGCGTGCAGGATGTGTACAGAATCACATATTGATATCTCCTTCTGCACACAGACGCAAATCGGGTCATTGCAGGCGCGACTTGAGAGTTGTCAGGTGGCGGAAAGGCGTGGTGAGTTTGTCCAAGAATAAAGAATAAGAAAGTGACACTTATCTATAGTCATGTCAAAATTAATATGAACCGTTCTTTTGTTTCAGTGATTTTGTGATTGTGACTTTAGTAAAGTGTGAAGTCATGAAGACTCGAATGTCTAAATGCCGAAACCCCATCAGCCGTCTATCTCGTCAGGAGGATGAATCGTGGGCGTTGAACTGAGAAGTGCTCAAATGATCATTTGGTCTAAATTGCCTTAAGTGTGAGGTCACCGACATTGGTCATATTTTAAAGAGGTTTGACATTGCAGAGTGTAATGCATTGCCGAAATTGCTAAGCCAGTGGTTCTGTAACGCACGGTCATGTGAAATGGCTTGAAGGAAGCGCCTCCACGGAATCTAGTCTCTGTGAAGTAAAAGAGATTTGATATCGAGTATAAAGGATTAAATTGATCCATGACTGTGATCAATTTATGAAAAACCTTCACGATATAATGAACTGATACACAATCATGATTAAAAGAGAATAAATCATGAAAATATGAATAAAGAATAAAAAGGAAAAGTGATATTAATTGAAGTTAAGATTATCATTTTAAATGAAAAGGTACAATGGTTCAAATAAAGGGACACGTTGTTTTAAATTTCACACCAGTTTGAAGATTATATAAACAAGAAAAAGTGGTGAGAAGAAAGTGTCTCTGCAACCCAGATCAGAAGATCAAAAAACTGAAGCAGATTCCGGGAAGAAAAGCTAATACCTATGCATTAAGGGTGGTTGGTTGGTGCAAGGGCAGGTTGGTGCCTACAGAGGGAGTTGGTGCTTCTTTGTCAGTTGTAGCTGACTAAACAGGGGGTCGTACCCTCCTACCAGTTGGTGCTGGTAAACCAGGGTGTGAGTGCATCCTGATCAGTTGGTGTTGATCAAAGAGGAAGTACATCTTCCTTCTATGTAACATGTAAAACAAATTTTGCAGTTAATAGAAAAGATTTTGTGGTTTTCCTATCTGGGTTCCATGATAAAATATTGTGTTAAAATTATGTTTGCATTGATAAATGAAAAATTGATATAATTGTTGTGTCACTGATTCACCCCCTGCCTCTTAGTGACAGGATCTAATCCTTCAGATAGCACTGGGTTTGAGGAAAAACGTTGATTTAAGTCATCAAATGATTGTTCTTGTGACATGCCCTACACAAAAATTTCCTTACCACCACCCCTGGTTACTTAGCTGAGGTCCCATGCAATATGGGAGAATCCCAACACGAACCTGCAATAAAAATTGGCAAGGCCTAAAAAGCTTCAAAGCTCAGTGAGTGTGGTTTGGGATGGACTGTCACGAATGGCCTGGATCTTGGCTGGATCCACATGCACTCCATGATCATCAACAATGTATCCTAGGTATTGGATCCTGTCCATGTCGAAGGAGCATTTTTTCCAAATTTTCATATAGCTTGTACTGTCATAGAGTGTGCAAAACCTGTTGAATATGTTGCAAGTGTTCTTCCCAATTCTTGTTGTAGATGAGGATGTCATCTAGATACACTACCACAAAAGAATTCGTGAAAGGTCACAATATATCATCCATCATCTTCATGAAATTTGTTGGGCCATTCGTCAAACCAAAGGGCATGACCAACCATTCAAAAAGACCTTCTTTAGAATTGAAGGCAATTTTCCATGCATGTGTTTACTCTATTGGGACCTGATGGTACCCAAACTTCAGATCAATCTTACTGAATTATTTTTCCCCCTTGAGTTGGTCAAGGATATTGTCGATTCGGGAAATCAGGTATCGATTCATGACTGTGATTTTATTCAGGGATCGGTAATTGATGCAGAGTCGCTAGGTCCTGTCTTTCTTCTACACAAGCACGATTGGGTTTCCACATGGTGATGAGTTGGGTCGGATGTGCCCCTTTTGGAGCAGTTATTGGATCTGATGCTTGATATCCTCATTCTCTAACAAAGAGAGATTATAGATTGTCCCATTGGGTAGCGATGCGTCGAGGGTCAGATCGTGCTTGACTTGACAGTGCAGAGGTATCCCAGTTGGTGAGGAGAAGATGTCTTTTTATTCTTCCACGACCTTATCCACTTGTTTCTGTTGCATGGAGAGATTGGTTATAGAGGCCATGGATGTGGCTGCAACCTTCCGCTCACTTTGAGAGAAAATCATGAAGAAGACAAACTTCCCAGTCTGAGAGATGACCTTCCTACATTTCTTGGAAAAGATCAAGGAAATGACAGTAGGTGGGACTACCTTGGGTATCCTGTAAAATTTCCTATCCAGGGTAATAATAACACTACGAGGCCTAGACTCATATACAACATGATGTTTCCATAAATAAGGTTGGCCCAAAAGAACATCACAAACTTCAAGGGGAAAATCATCACACAATACCTCATATTTGAAGGGCTTGATATCATAGGACATGCGACAATGTTGGCTGACGTGAAGATCGCTTACTTAGCAGAGCCATCCGATGGTGTATGGTTGCGGGTGTGGCATTGTTGGTAGGGACAACCACTTGACAACCTTTGCTGAGATGAGGTTCTTATAGATACCGCTATCCACGATGAAGTGCAGCAGAGTACTCTTCACCCACATTTGTGAATGAAAGAGGTGTTTTCCTTCCTCTGGCTCATCAGGTTCACTGGTTTGGATCTTGGTGGTAGCAATAATGGCACTGGGTTCTTGTTCTTGTGGAAGTCGCACCACTTCTCGGTGTCTTTCTTCGTCTTTCCATTGTCCTTCTTTGTTTGTGACTTAGACTGGTTGTTTTGAGGTTGCCCATCTTTGCTCTGCCCTTTTTTCTACGGGTTGGCGTTGCCCTTTCCCTGCTTCTACTGTGAGAGGTTCCCAGACCCAAACTATTGTGTCTTTTGTTTAAGATTCTTCTTGATTTTGACAACATATCAATAGACCGCGGCCAAGGACGAGATGTCCAGAAACTCCATTTCAGTTTGGATGTATCTATGCAAACCGCCACAGTATTTGAGCACCAGATGTCGCACATAATATTTGATACCCAGCTTAGTGTGAAAGGTATGGAAGATATTTGTGAACTCTGGCATTGTTTGGTCCCTTTCCTACCGCAGTGTGGTCCATCTTGTATATAAGTATTCATAACTTCCAACAAGGTAGTATTGTTCCTTAATAACATCCCTGAAGGACTCCCAGGTGAGTGCGACTATAAATAATGAAGGTTCCTTTGTTTCCTTTTTCTCACAGAAAGTCTCCCACCAACCTTTGATGTGGGGGATGACTTTGAGGAGCGAAAATGTAATATTTTCTCTATTTGAAAAGCTATGGACAAAAAAATTCCCTTCTAGAAGATTCAACCAGTTGTCTACAACATCTGCATCTATCTCACCTTCAAATATAGGAATATCAAAGTTGATATGTACCTTGAAGGGGGAAGCGCCTCCGCTCGAGGAAGATGCATATCCTGTTGGTAGTTGTCGAAGGATTTGCGCAAAACTATTTTTCATCTTGTTCCTTTATTGCATGAGGGCTTCCTTGAGCAATAGTTTGAAAAGATCTCATGTCCCATTGTCTTTCTTTTCTTCCACCATGGAAGGTCGCTTGGGCGTGTGAGAGCTCTTTTCCTCAAGAGAAACAAGCTCGAGACCCAACTCTTTGTTTCTTGACCTCATTGGGGACATGCACTAAGAACGAAAAGGAGAAAACTACTTTGATACCACTGATTAGCATTTTATGAGCATAATGAAATGAATACATATCTATATTATTAACACATAGATTTAATGAACAATAACATAGATACAGTAAAAATCAACTTCTATTAATTAAGAAATATGTTGAAACTATAAAATGCAGAATGACACAAGCTTGCTAGAATGGTGGCGGCTTATCTCTGAGAAGAGATGTGACAGATGCGCTCATTTGCAAGAAGATGAGTACAATGAGGCTCCAAAGGCCTTTTTACATCAAACATGAATTCCAAAACCCTAGACATCCACAAACCTAACCCTAGGAGATGAAGAGCCAAAAGTCATGTGGGCCTCGTTGTGGTAAGTTAATACATCAACTTCCCGGGGTCGTAACTTTTGCATATGATCTTTGTTTTAGGTGCATGATAGCCCGTTGGAAAATTCTATCCGAGGACTACACATTATGCCATTACACTCTAACTTCATCCACAATGTGACTGTGGTAGGTCCAAAAAATGTTGTTTATGGCCTCAAAACGACCGTGGAAGTTTAGGACCCAAAAAGCTGCCAAGATGAAATCTGTCAGTGAGCCAATTGAAATAGATGATTGGCCATCAATATCCACTTGGATCACAATGATATCTAAAATTAAAATATCTAATAAAACAATTTTGGATAGCTAAAAACTCCATGTATATAAAGAAGAAATGAAGTCCATGTGCATACTCACAATATATCACAAGCTAGTAGAATACCGAGGAAAAGTTTAAGGACAAAATTTTGCCCATGGGATAAATTAGGAGGTTTCAAATTTTGATTAGGTGAATTATATTTATAGAGAGGTTTGATTATATTTATTAAAATATTTTATAGATAAGATGCTTAGCCCACCCATATTTGTGAAGGAGAGCAATGAAATTCATTTTTCCCTTGTAAAAGTTAGTTGGATCTTCCCACTAGCCCTGGTTTTTTGGAATGGTGATTAATTGGAGGTATTTCACCCTATACATTTCATGTGCACTTTGTTTGAGCTTCCCATTTTCCCCGATTTCCTAAAATGAAGTTTTTATAATAATTGTTTTGCGCACATTTATGCGAAGCGAGGGTTATAGGGGAACGATTTTGTCCCTAATTAAATTTCTTGACAATGGAGGCTAGAGCCATTTCTAAAATCTACATCTCTTCTACTTAGTCATATTCCTGGTTTATTTAGCAACCCATGTGAGCATTCTTAGACCTGGTGGTTCATTCATCTGAATTGTTCAACTCCATGAGATAGGTAATAGAGATTAGTAATTAGCCATTGATTCTTCATTCATTCATTGTATTTTTGATTCCTCTGTTATTGCTAGTAGATAAACTAAATGATTCAATCTTTATAGTCTTGTAAAATGATTTTATTCATTGGAGGATTGTCAGAATATGATAGTATTGGCTCTAATGATGATGGCTATGTAATCTTTGAAAAAAATTCATAGCGTTGGCATGCCATAGCTTCATTTTCTTAAGTAAGACACTCGACACCAAACAACCTAAATCAACTCAGAGAATCAAAGAAAAATTTGTAAATTCCAATTTCATGTTGACCGCATGAATGAATTAATGTATGATGTATGAGATACTTAGAGAATTTCAACCACATTTCACCCATCAAGTCAATCCATTCCTCTAGTTAATAGAAATTCTTATGCCTCCCATCTTGTCAAGCAATTGTGAGAACCTTTTCACAAAAACGATGTTGTGAATATTGGGATTATTTTCGATTTTACTAAAAAAAGGGATTTTGGGTCGACTTTAGTTCTAATGGTACTTGGATTATTTCAATGAATTTGCATCGGTATTTTAAAAATGCGCTTTGCACCTATGTTTTTTGTAACTGTTATTGGGGTTTATTTTTGTTGTTGTTGAATTCATTGTTGTTGTGGCACAAAATATTCTTATGGTTGTGATTATTGAGGAACATAAGTGTCTACTTGTTTGTGCTCCTTATGTGTGTTGATTTATTGGCTCTAAAACAAGGTAAGGAGATTCACAATTATGAAAAAAATGAATTTGAATATGATGCATGCTAGTTTGTTTCCTCTTACACCCCTCATATGTGGCATCTTACCTAGTCCCTTTCCTTTGTAAGAACGCTAATTTTGACAAATTTTCCTATTGTTTTTCCAATGTGCATAATGAAATTCTCCAACTTTCCAAATATTTGTGGCTTCCAAGTTGAATTTTTTTTTAAGTTGTGGTGGTAAATGGCCCACACTTCATGGATCAAGTCAATTAACTAATCCCAAGCTAGGTTGTCACCAAAGTTACTTGTTTCCTCGATCGAGGTTAATCCATATGGAATGTTGCACTAGCAATCAAACCTATACTAGTTGTAGTAAACTTCCATCAATCTATAGCTAGTCCGCAACCAAAGAGACTACTTTTTAACCATTTAAACTTAGATGAAGAGAAACATTTTGTTTGTTGTCTTCAATAGCTCTTGGAAATGGAAGAAATGAATATCTTACATTTGTTTGATACATAAAGGATGAATGATCTTAACTTCCACTTGTAAGTTTGTAACATATATGCTTTTGGGAACCATTGGTTTGGACATCTACAATGATTTTGCAGTGTGTGCAAAGTTGAACTAGAAAGATGTAGACGAGGTTCCAATTATAATACATATAAATGAGAAACATTCTAAGTAAGAAAAAATATACTTTGGAGAGAAGTATAAAGGAATACAATGTTTTCTTAATTGTAAGGATGTCCAAAGCACCCCAGACACTTAAAATTGACAAGAAAGACCATAGAACTTGTTATCTCCACAACAATTTTTAGACAAGACCCAAGTCTTGAGAGTATAGCGAGAACTACATCATCGCGGAAAGGTGGACAGTTTGGAGGATCGGGACATATCTGGCGGTGAATGGACAAATATAGCGGAGGTGAAAGAGGTATAACTCAGTGGGTCGTCGATCACAAAATGACCCAGATCAACGGCTCGAGCCCCTATCGGGCGGTGGACTTGCACGAGACTTAACCATGTAAGGGCGGACCAGGGAAAACCCTTGTGGTTTTTAAATTGGATGCGTGGCACCTCCATAGATACATCGGGATGAAAAGCGGGTTGTCGAAACCACTTTTGCCAAAGTGCTGATGTCACGTGCCTCAATATGTCAAATCAACCACTCGTGGGATGGGCGACAGCTGGTAAAAATCACCTCGTTTCACTCATTCGATACTTCACAGTCGTATGATGTCAGGTGAATGTCGCCATGTAACGAACTCGAAAGCTAATCATTTGAAATGGATTAGCCAAGCGTGACAAGCCAACGTACTTGTAAGCAAATATGTCAGTGACTCACGATTGGGGCTCTATAACTACCAATTCTCAAGTATGGAGGCATCATCTTATCCATAAACAAAGTAATCTCCAATTTGCTTGACCTTCTGATCCCTGTGGAAGCATTTCAGTGTCCACGAAATTGAGATACATGGACAAAGTCATATCCAGTAAAACTGGTCATTCAGGCAACATGGCAGATTCACCTACGAGTAAGAAGGAAAGGGTAATTGCGCATATATTAGCGACTAAATTCCACACAGAACCAGCTACAGACTCAAATTAGAAGTCAGGCTAAATCCCATTATGAGACATCTAGTCATCAACAAGCGGGTTGTCAAAAAGAAACGGAGCAAGCGATAGAGGAAAGAAACCATAGCTGAAACGACTGAAAGTGTTGTAGAGAATCAACCGGCCTGGTTGGATACTCTAAAGGAGGAGATCGATGAGCTGAAATAAGTCCTCACGTAAAAATCAAGTACATTTCAGCAAATTTTGGACAGTTGGTAGTCAAGGAAAGGGGCCCCAGATATGACAGACTTGCTCTTAACCGTCCCTTTAAAACAAGATAATTGTTATTATGAATTATTCCCTTTTTGTAACTTATCTCTATTTTTAGAAATAGGGGGAAGTCTGAACATTTTGAATTCCACTGGTAATTTCTCTATATATGTATTATCTCGAGAAAGANTGAATGAATATATAAAGGCAGAAACAAATTTTGGACTGTTTATGAAAAGATTCTAACTGGTGATGATATGAGTCTTGTTTTCTTTTACAGTATGTGTTTCCTGTAAACTTATACTTCATTTTTATTTTCATGTGTCTAAATTGGAGAAATCAAAACCCATAATTCACCTTTGAGATGCTCTCGACTTAGTAATTTAGATTATGTTTGTTTCTTCTTAAACCAACTCTGAATTCATTTCAAATAATGCTCTGATGCGGTCATGTGTTTCTTTTTCCTCTAATACCATGCAAATTTTCTATTAAACTCGGACTCATTTCCTTAATTAGCCTTCTCCTCTTGATAGTTCAAGGTTTCCGATCATGCATTGTTCATTACAGACTCCATAGCCCAATGTCATCTCTGTTCCTCCAGTCACTCAACAAAAAAAAAAACAAAACAAACCTAATCTAGCCACCCATCCCCAAACGAAATATCAAGTGAAACGAGAGATCCATCTATGAGTTGAGCAGGCTAGTGCCTCAGCTCTGAAGCAGGTTGAAAAAGTTACCTTTGTTGTTTGTCTATTCAGTCGGACAGATTTACAGAGTGCTAACATTCTGGCGTCGTTGTCGGGGACGGAATTGAAAAATTTTCCCTGGGAAGAACAACATGATTGAGTTCTAAGGTCTGAAGAGAATCAGACACTTAGGCACATATTGGCTGTATTCCTACTCTGGCGACTCCACACATCAAAAATCTATATGAAGGCGACTCCACTCTCATTGAAGAATCCAGTTTCCAAACATTTCTGGCGACTCCACTCTCAATACTTCATGCGCAATGCACAGACTTCACTAAAAAATGAGACCCCTTGACACGGGTGAGGAAAGGCATCATGAAGGAAAACATGTACTCAAAGGATCTCTTCCAAAGCATTTCACTATTCATTTTAAGTTGCCTCTGTTCCTTCCTTGAACATGCCAAACAATTTCTCATGTATTTTAATAATGATCATGAAAGACTTGCAATTATATTTCCTCCTCTTAATGTTGCACATGCGTACCCTCACCTTATCACTAGTTTTGATGAAAAACTTCCACTTGAGCCACGTAATAACCATGACCAAGTTGATGAACCCCATGAATCCCGGGCTGTTGTTTCTGACCCAGTTCTTGGTCCAACATCCCTCAAGGCCCAACATATATACATGCCTTTAAAGCTACCCCAAACCCTTCATGATTTCCCTCCAAATTACTATGAGTATCTACCTGTGTTTGATGGAGAGTCCGATATCATCTCAACTGAAAATCACATTCAAGGGTTTGATCATTTTATAGACTTATTTGAGATTGATCATGATGATGTGTGCATGAGAGCCTTCTCTCAATCCTTGAAAGGAGACACCAAAGATTGGTTTAAACATTTGCACCCAGAAACCATCAGCTCATGGGGGGAATTGAAGAAGGTATTTTTGGGGTTCTGGGGCAAGAAGAAATCTTTAGATTTACAACTTGTTAAGTTCTATGCCTTAGAAAGATAGGGCAATGAAATTTTTTCTGTGTTCAGTAAGAGGTTTTCCAGCATCTACTATAATTTGTCCAAAGAAATTCAACCCTTTGAGGCTGCTGCCATGCTCTACTACACAACTACCCTTCATCCAGATTTGTCTTTTCTTCTAATGGAAATAAAACCTAAGTCATTGAAACAAATGTTTGATGATGCTCAAGACGTTCAACACCATATTCAAGCATATGGACAGACTCGAGATAAATAGTTGGAAGATGAATATAAACAGGAGATAGTTGACTGGAACCTTGAGCATAAAATTGAAAGTATCATAGGCTCTATTGAATTTCCCAATACCAATGATCTTGTAAAGAATTGCATCCCACTTGTTGGAAGAAGAGGTATTAGTTAAGTATCTAATCCATCCCAAAGTAATCAGGAGGTTGATTATTTTATGTATTCATTTATGGACAGACAAGAAGATGAATGTATAAATTAGTTTGTCAAAGAACAAGTTGAAATTCCTAATCTTTTCTTGTTAGATGACCTGCCTGTATATGACCAATATGAAGATGATTACGATATCAAAGATGTTCCCTTTTATAGTGATGTAAATCAACCTGAAAAAAGTATCGGATCAGCTGAAAGGGAATCTCTGCCCTTATGTTTTGTTGCATTCAAGTTGTTGAAGGAGAATCCTCGGATAATCATTGAGACAAACGAATTCATGCTAATGTAAGACCTCAATAAACCAATGGACCAGATTGGTAAGGTCCTGAAACACTCTTATCATGTGCTCAGTAACCCTATTGCTTGCTATATAAAAGATTCTATCAGTTCTAAAGTACAGTCATTTGTCGAAGACAAAATTGAAGATGACCAAGTTCAGAAATATGCCCAAGGTCAAGACGAGGGAGATATCAAAACAGATGAGACAACCTTACCACTATGTTTTGCCTCTTTCAGAATGCTGAAGAAAAATATTTGTAAGGTCTCAAATCAAGAATCCTCCAGACATAAATATGGATACAAAGAAAGAAGTAGACTTGCAAAGGATGATAATCATATGGACGATCACTTAGAAGATTGTGTCAGCTCAAGTTTGCAGTCTATGTTCAGCTATCAGTCTGAAAAAGAAGAAGAAGTTGCTCCTGAGATTGTTGTTCAAGGTCATTTCCTTTCACCTGAAACTAATATGGGTATTCAACATGACGAAATGTTTCAAAGTTGTCTTTCTTCCCCTAAGAATGATGTGGTATTTCAGTTTTTGAACAACATAGACACAGATGAGGGTTTTAAAAGTGTAGCTATGGAAACTATAGACTGTGATATAGTGCATGTTGTTAGCTTTTCATAGTTGCCAGGATATTATGAGAAGGAACTTATTTCCATTCATTCATTTGAAAGCCAAAATGGCAGTCCTCAAACAAATTTCCAGAAGTTTGATGAAGCCAAATCAGAATTGTTTGATAAACAAGAAGATAGTCTTGATGCACATAATATGGTTGTCATATTTGAAGATGTTCAAGAGTGTATGAAAATTTTTGAGATGCATGGAGAAGTAGACAAACCTATTGTTTCCATTTCATTTGAAAATGTTCGCAGAGCTGAAGAAATTGAGTATGAGCGGCAAACACTTATGAAATAAGCTTTTCTTTATGTTTTTGCTCATAAAGATGAAATGAATTTTCATGGTTTTCAAGATCTTATGGCCATCCTATTACAGTCTTCAATAAAGGAGGAGTTGGTTTCATTCATAAGCTCAAGTTTTGGATGCAACTTGTGTTTCCAGATGCCATATATTACATTTGTCTGCCTGCTTAAGAAAGATGTGATCGGAGAAAAATCGGGAAGCCAATTGCTTGATTGGTTGCATTGGCACTTTAGCATCACTTGATTGAGTATCCTTTTCAATAGTTTTAGGGTAGGTAGGAGTGTGCAAATAAGTTGTTCGGTCAAGCATTTTTTTTCAGTCTGGGTTTTTAGTACTATATATAGTCAGTATTAAATAATAAACTCAATGTCCAACATCCAGTCAGAAGCAGTGCGCAGAGCTTGGTTTTCAACAGACACTGGTGACATAGTGGGAACATGTTACGCACACCTGTTCTGGGAGCAGCCCAATGGATCAGGCACCGGGTCTACAAGTTCTTTGCTACCTCACAGGGAGAATAACATCCCCAGTTGGAGCCTATGTTATCTCCACAACGATTTTTAGACAAGACCCAAGTCTTAAGAGTATAGCGAGAACTACATCATCGTGGAAAGATGGACAGTTTGGAGGATCGAGACATATCTGGTGGCGAATGGACAAATATAGTGAAGATGAAAGAGGTATAACTCGGTGAGCCGTCGATCACAAAACGACCCAGATCAACGACTGGAGCCCTTATCGAGCGGTGGACTTGCACGAGACTTAACCATGTAAGGGAAGACCCGGGGAAACCCTCGTGGTTTTTAAATTAGATGCGTGGTGCCTCCAAAGATACATCGGGACGAAAAGCGGGTTGTCGAAACCACTTTCACCAAAGTCCCGATGTCACGTGCTTCAATACGTCAAATCAACCACTCGTGGGATGGGCGAAGGCTGGTCAAAGTCACCCCGTTTCACTCGTTCGGTACTTCACAACCATATGATGTTAGGTGAACACTGCCATGTAACGAACTCAAAAGCTAATCATTTGAAATGGATTAGCCAAGCGTGACAAGTCAACATACTTGTAATCAAATATGTCAATGACTCGTGATTGGGGCTCTATAACTACTAATTATCAAGTATGGAGGCATCATCTTATCCATAAATGAAGTAATCTCCAATTTGCTCGACCTTCTGATCCCTGTGAAAGCATTTTAGTGTCCACGAAATTGAGATACATGGACAAAGTCGTATCCAGTAAAACTGGTCATTCAGGCAACATGGTAGATTCACCTACGAGTAAGAAGGAAAGGGTAATTGAACATATATTAGCGAATAAATTCCTCACAGAACTTGCTACAGACTCAAAATTAGAAGTCAGACTAAATCCCATTATGAGAGATCTAGTCATCAACAAGCGAGTTGTCAAAAAGAAACAGAGCAAGTGACAGAGGAAAGAAACCATAGCTAAAATGGCTGAAAGTGTTGGAGAGAATCGACCGGCCTGGTTGGATACTCTAAAGGAGGAGATCGTTGAGCTGAAATAAGTCCTCAGGTAAAAATCAAGTACATTTCAACAAATTTTGGACAGTTGGCAATCAAGGAAAGGGGCCTCAGATATGACAGACTTTCTCTTAACGGTCCCGTTAAAACAGGATAATTGTTATTATGAATTATTCCCTTTTTGTAACTTATCTCTATTTTTAGAAATAGGGGGAAGTCTGAACGTTTTGAATTCCACTAGTAATTTCTCTATATATGTATTATCTCGAGAAAGAAAGGGGCGGGGGGGGACCTACCCTCTGTGCAGGAATACCTTTGTAAATTCTGGAACTTGAATGAATATATAAATGCAAAAACGGATTTTGGACTGTTTATGAAAAGATTCTAACTAGTGATGATATGAGTCTTGTTTTCTTTTACAGTATGTATTTCCTGTAAACTTATACTTCATTTTCATTTTCATTTGTCTAAATTGGAGAAATCAAAACCCAGAATTCACCTTTGAGATGCTCTCGACTTAGCAATTTAGATTATGTTTGTTTCTTCTTAAACCAACTCTGAATTCATTTCAAATAATGCTCCGATGCAATCATGTGTTTCTTTTTCCTCTAATACCATGAAAATTTTCTATTAAACTCAGACGCATTGCCTTAATTAGCCTTCTCCTCTTGATAGTTCAATGTTTATGACCATGCATTGTTCATTCCAGACTCCATAGCCCAATGTCATCTATGTTCCTCCAGTCACTCAACAACAAAAAACCCAAAACAAACCTAATCTAGCCACCCATCCCCAAAAGAAATATCAAGTGACACGAGAGAGCCCTCTCTGAGTTGAGCAAGCTAGTGCCTCAACTCTGAAGCAGGTTGAAAAAGTTACCTATGTCATTTGTCTATTCAGCTGGACAGATTTACAGAGTGCTAACAGAACTGACTTGAAACAACTTTGTATCAATTTTGAAATTTCAAAGGAGACATTAAGAAAGTAAGTAATACCTACAACAATAGGATCCAAAGTAAAGATCCCTATTTCCTCTATTTAAAATCCACCTTTTATATTACTAGCATACCCCTAAGCTGGGGAAGAAAACACCGGAAAAAATGAGTAGCATATATTTTTATGACCATTAAATAAAACATAGGGAAATTTTTATTATCATCACTAATTTAAATACAAATCTATGCCATTGATGTTATTTATAAATAATTTTACATTAATTGTTCATAAGATAAATTATATATATATTCTCAAAATAGGAAAGACCTAAATATTATTCGCATTATCCTCTAATTATCTTGGAAAACATTAAACTAGTGCATAAACATATAGGCATATAATTAAAACAACAATGATATTTGCACATGCCCAATTGTATCATTTGATTAAACATTGCATGTATATAATTATGTTCAAACATAGAAGAAGCTACAACATTGTGACTTCCCCTACAAGATAAGAGAATCACAGGGGTAGAGTAGTGATCGAGGATGCAAATTTTAACTGTGTAAGTGACAAAGAATATAGGTGTGCCTCTTCTCTTTTTTTGGATGAAGCATAGGTAGTATATCTTATTTTTGCATAGAATTCATAGGAGAATGTTGGTGCAATGCACATTCCTTCTATATTTGCAATGCATGACATTTTAGTGAAGGTGTGTTGCTTGGATGTTGAAGCATGCAATATATATCTGATTATGTTCCAGATCAATAACATCAAAGGTAAAGACATGGAAAGGTCCCTTGGCATTGATGAAGGTGAAGGAAATACTTGATCTTTGATTCCTATGTAAGATAGCTAGTTGGTGATCGCTCAGTGGTGTCTTTCAGTTGAAGGAGTAGATTGGTTTTTGAAAGTAATCAACTTTCATTATCTATTCATTTAGGTATATATTCAAATATTTAATAAGATTAAATTTTGAGGGTGTTTTGTTT
>ML784153.1:218257-237470 GCA_009831015.1 Picea engelmannii | reverse complement strand
AGAGAGAGAGAGAGAGAGAGAGAGAGAGATGGTTTTAATATTAAAATATGGATTGGAATGCAAAATTAATTGCTTGGATAATTAAATCTGCAGTTGAATGAAAAGTATTTGATTTATATCACAAATGTGAATATAGATTTTGTAAGATATTTAATTTTTATTTTATTTTTTATTTATTTATTTATGTCTGGCGGAATCAACAACTAGTTGGGCACATGCTCGCATTACACGTGGCCGTGTTATCCAACTGCTACCACTATAACCTCCAGGTGTGCCCACGATGCCCCTTACGCGACACACATTGTAAGTCGGGGGGAATTGAACTCGAAATCTCATGGAACTTCATTTTCACGGCACTTGACAATTGAGCTGCCTCCCCGGGGGCTATTTAATTTCTTATGTTACACCTAAAAGCATTTATAATAAAAATAACATTGAACACAACCTGTTGTATATATACAATTGTCTAATGTGTTGATGAACCATGTAGGTGAAAAGGATTCTTAGAGAACTGGCGAGTACAATGGATGGTACCCGTGTATCTTGGTAGATGAATTGTTTTTTTATATGGGCATCAATGACTAGTTGCTTACAGGTACAAGATGAAGAAGATGAAAGTTCAAGATGAAGCCCATAGTGAAGAAAGCTTAGTTAAAGGAAAGTGGATGACAGTGTTGAGATAACGATGAAGATGACAACAACAAAAATCAAATGATGGTGGACAATACAGGTAAAATTTATGTGAGGATGAATAAACTAGACTCAAGACTATATGTTAATGTGAGTCACACATTGTATTTACAAGTCTATGATGTCATGTTATGTTCTATGCAGTGGTCTTTGAAAATTTTGAATGTATACCTGGTATCTCAATGAGTGGAGTATGTAATGTATGTAACACATAAAGGACATATTGCTATAAGACCTCGATAAGCATGCTTACCCCTTTTCCATGTATCCTTGATGATTTGGATAACCTATTGGTATAGTGTAGTAGGCTCTACGATGGAGTTATTTAACACTAAGGGGGGCCATGTTATTGGTTTTAGACTCTGGGAGGTGAAGTTTTACATTCAAGGGAAGTTCATCAACATGTTAAATGAACCATGTATATGAAGGATGTTCTTATCAGACCGATGATTGCAGTGGTTGATTACCCATGTATTCCTATGGATGGTTGTTCCTTTATATGGACGTTGATAATTTGGTGATGTATGTATGATTGAGGTATGAGATGAAAGCAAGGATGGACCAAAAGTAGACGTTGTTGACTAGGAGGTTCTTCGATTCATTGTGGACGATATGTTGCAGAAGAGAAGTAGTTAATGATGATTTGTAGTAAAGTAATAAGCATTTTGCAGTAATGTAATTAATGCTTTGCTCGTGGGGATGTATAATGTTGGATTTAAAGTTATTTCATATTTCATAACATATGATCACAGTGATCAACTATTCAATTAAAATTAAAAGGGATGTATATTGTTGAATTTACAGTTATTTCATATTTAAGTAATATATGAGTCACAAATATAACATTAATTACTCTACAACAACATATTTATTATCGACCAAAAATAAAATATAATCTGTAATGGAGAGGGGACTAACAAAAATATGTAATCAATAGAGAAGGCATCTAATGTGGGCTCTGTAACCATTAAACGTGTTGGTCGAAATTGACACTGAGGAGGTGAGGGTATAAGACAAAACTTGAGCAGAAGCTTGTCCGCCAGGTTGGTTGCTCCACCCATAAGCAAGAGGATTAGACCCGGGGTTAAAAGAAGGAATGCCTCCCATAGCATGAGTCGTTTGAGGGATCTGAGATCCACCAAACGAGAATGGAGTATAAGGAGGGGTTGTGCCCCCAATTCCAATGCTAGCATTAGGGCCAACAACTGGGATGTAGTTTGAAAACTACGAAGTAAAATTCATCATACCATAGGAAAAAGGACTAGAGGCCATAGGGATGGACTGAACATTATAGCCCGGTGAGTGACCAAGAGACCCAAATGGATTTGTGGCAATAGATTGAACATTCACTATAGGACGGGCAATAGTGATGATAGGTCCCTCCGACACTACAACCATTGTGGTTGCAGGAGTCAAATGGGGGCCATTAACTATAGTAGGTGTGGGAGTCTAAGGGCTCCCAATATTCTAATGACTCAGTTCAGTACTCATCCTTATAGAATCACAAGTCTGAAAAGTGGAGGTGTGTGTACCATGTCTAATAACTCTACGCCTTTTAGAAGGCAAAGACTCGAAATCCAGAGGTAATTGTAACAAGCGGCGGGACCGACGGGGAAGTTGGTCCGACTCCATGATGACTTAAGACTCAAGATATACAAACAAATCCTAAGGTCAACTAGTAATCAAAGAGAACACCAAAAATAATCAAACGACCAATATGCACACAAACGGGATAAAGTGGTTGAAAGGGGCCTCCCTCCCTAAAGTAGGTATGTCTTTGCCAAGAGGGGCCTGAGACTCCCTGCTAAAGATCAAAGGTAACATAATCAGTTATAAGAGCCCTCATGGGCTTAACAACCAGTCGATCAAATCCCCCCGGAGAGGTAATCCTCCATAAAGGTTGTGTGTTGTCCGACCCTTATCTGACCCAGGGTACCTACAGAATAACCCCTGCAAGTAACCTATGTGGCACCTAAGTCAAGCAACTAAGAAACCATTGTATAACCGATGCACATGCAAGCAGTCATAAGTCAGTTCCATCGTATGGGCAGGGTAACAAATCCCAAAACCTTGAAAGCACCACCTCTCACGGAGGAAAGGGCACTAGCAAGATCCCCAGATACCAATCAGACACATATGTTAATTTAATAGCCTTGGAGAAGTTTACTCACAAAATCCTATTGCAAGGCACTAAACACTGAGTTAGTTTGTGCACCCTAAAAAATAAACTCGTTAATAATCAATTTTAAATTCTAGCATTATTTTTAATGGATGTGCTTACTCAAAAGGTACGGTGGTGAAACTAGTGATGTTGTGACTCGGCAAGTAAAGTAAATATGAATACAATGCAAAGTCCTAACTTCAATTTTCAATGTATGATATGCTTCTTAAAACAATGCAATTTTCAATTTCAACTCTGCAATTCTAAATAAAAATGCAATCTTTCTTTACATGCACTAAGATAAATGACAAAGACTCAAAATATCAAAATGCCAATCAATGTAAAATGCCTAATATTTTTGTATTTTCAATATAAGAAAAATGAAAATGCATGGACTGAACAACAACTTGATATATAAACTCTATGGTGTATAGAAAGAGACAACTCAAGTAGGATACCAAGGAGCAGAATACCCAGCCCAATGTACAAGGACAATCAAAATGAAAATATGATGAGAAAGGCACCACCCAAAAATTCAACCAAAGATAGGTTTCCTGTGATCCCACAAACACTTAACAGTCACTACAAAGACCCAAGAAGACTCAGCAATCATCAAATCTACCCAGCAACCACAAAACCCAACAAACAAGCAAAAGAGGTTGATGTACACGACTGTTCAAGGGAATAGCGCATATGTACACAGCTTGCAGAAGGACATCACGCGTATATACGCGATTGCTAAGAAAAAAACCACGTATGTGTGTCAAAAACACAGCTAGGCAAAGGAGAAGGCTGAAAGACTCAGACCCAGAGTGAACAGAGGCTGTCAAGCAATGATATGACAAGAAACACAATATGAACGAGAGAAATCTAAGGAGAAAAACACTCCAAACCCTGAAAAAAGAAGATTCAATCCCCAGTATGGTCGCCAATTATGTTACGAGGAAAATCTCTCTATGGCTAGGGGAAAACCACAATAGACGGAAATGACTGCAAAAATCAACTCTATTCTCAAGTATGCTATATAAAAAAATATGCTAGCAAGACAAGATAAAAGGCCTACCTCGTCTAGACGTTCGATGAAGTCCACCATTGAGCACTTGACCCAAAGCAATATACCTGCAACTAGTCATCAACAACCAAGCAAAGAAAGCATATGGTGATAATATATGATGTGAGCACATTCAATAGCATAATCCATTAACATTCATAACAAATACGCCCATGGAATAATAATTCAAATATTTGCAACATATCAATTGGACGAGAAAAGAGTGTTTCTATTAAGATATGATCAACAAAAGTGAAAAAGTTATAGACTTCTGTGTCGGCACGGTTTGGAACCGAGAAACTAAGTTCCTTCCAGCTGGGCCTCCACTACTTCAATTCTCCACCAAAGGAAAGATCATAGAATAGAGAAAATGAAGTTCTCGATCAATAAGGGAAGAGCTTGGGGGGTGAACATTGTGTTCAAACTTAAAGGACAAAGGGATGCAGACTCAATGTGAAGTGAATAATTCCTCCAGAGTAACTTTTCTCTCAAAGTTGAATTATTTCTCCCCTTTTCCATAGCTCGGAATTGGCCCATTTATAGCCTTCAAATGGAACTGAAGGGCTGAGTCTGCACGTTTCTAGTATATGAAAGGCCAAGTACCATTGATCTCCCGTCATGACATGGAAACCCGACACCATTTTTCAATTTTGAGCACATTTCCCGATGTACACGGGCTGTAGTGGTGTAACCCGCATATATGCATGTTGTATAGTACGCAAGGTGCATATATGTGGAAAAATGCATTTTTAGCTCTGGGATTTGCAAAAATGGATGAAAATTTTGCACAGGGAAATGTAAAAAGGCCTTTTGTGCAAGATTTCATAGGGTGAGGCAAATCTTGTTATAACAGACCATCATCCTTATGATTGTCTTGGAGTGGCCTATAACATTCAGATTGGAAATTTGGCGGGCCTTTGCTAGTTGGAGTCCTTTGAGTAATGCATAAGACTCTACTTTATTATTGGTGTCTTTCCCGATATTCCAGTAGTACTTTAAAATTATTTTTCCTTCGAGTTTGTAGAGAACCCCCCCCCCCCACCCACGCACCTGCCTCCCCTGGGTTTCCCTTTGAAGTGCCATCAAAACAAAGTGTATGATCAGGTTGATTTTGAATAAAATCTTCTATGCTATGAAGAGTATGAAGCTACCAATGCGATCTTTGCACTTAGTGAGAATTTTTACCAGAATGGAGGTTGAAGCTTGTGATCCAAACCTTCTATGGGATACTCCAATTGGACGGATCTTATATGTTAAGAGATTTAATGCGATATTTCGAGGATGGGAACGTTTTCCCTGAAAATTTTGTTTGTTTCTTGCTAGCGAGATCTGCCAGCAAATGTACTTGGGGAGGGACCTACACAATCTTTTAAATATTGGTTTTCACTGAAAGGTTCCCTGGTAGTATTTTTTCCAATTTCCCAAGCAGGGTTTTATCTAAGAGGGCCATCTTGTTTGATGATCCTGATCTCCATAAACAACGTTCCAGACTGTTGTCGAAAAGGGGCAATCCAAGAAGAGGTATTGGATGGAGTCTTGACTATTTTGGCAAAGGGGACAGGTGAAGGGACCGTGGAAACCTCTTTTCATCGGGTTTTCAGCCGTTAGGATTTTTCCATGTGCTAGGGACCAAATAAAGATGTTTATTTTGGGCAGAGCGTCTTGGCTCCAAACATTTTCCCATTTTGTTGAAGTTTGGATCACCCTTAAAGATGAGAGAAGAGTGTTGTATCCTTCTTTTACTGAATACCCATATGTTCCCCAGCCACAACTGTCTAGAATATATCTGAGAATAGGTGTTGCTCCTTTAAGGGTTGAGATCAAAACTTGAGCTTGATTGGACAAATGAGCAGGGACGCCTCCCAGACTCCACTCCTTCCAGCTACCATTTTCGTTCCATATTGAGATGTCGAAGAGAGTGAGTTTTTGCTCGACAATCAACCATATTTTCATGTCCCCAAGTTCTGCCTCTTGGGAGGTGATATCAACTCCGAAAATCAGATCTTTCCATAGCCTGATCAGTTTTCCATTTCCAGGGATCCACGAGAGATGCTCCTTAAAGAAGGGGGTTGTGACTCTTATGAGTTTCCAGATTTGTGATCCAGGATGGGAATTAGACATGTTGTCCATGTATATTTTTCTTACTCCCAACCTATATATTTTTATTATTGTCGTTTTCCACCATTCCTTTCTTCCCGACACTATCCTCCAGAGAAGCTTCGCTCCCATTGCTATATTTATCACTTCAAGGTCTCTGATTCCCAATCCCCCACTTTTTGGGGGTGAGGATATTGTATCCCAGTTTACTAGATGAAATTTTTTGGAGTTGGATTTTCCCCCTTGCCACGGGAATTTGCGAATGAGTTGGGCCATATCTTTCAAAACTCCCTTTGGGGCCAGGAGTGAGGATAATCAGAAGAGGGGTAGGGTGGATAGTACTAATTTGATCAGGATCACCCTCCCCACTGGATTGAGCCACCTTGACCCCTAGGACTCCATCTTATCCCTGAATTTTTTAAGAAAGAGGTGCCAATACTCACCAGGGAGCGATTTTAAGCACAAAGGTAGTCCAAGGTATTTGAAAGTTTTCCAATCACTTGAGATGAAAAAGCCCAAAATTTGAGTGATCCCTACTCCGCTATTAGTTGAAACATTCCACACATAGATTTGACATTTTTCCTTGTTTAGGAGCCCACCCAAAACTAAGAGGAAGGTGTCCAGGGCTTGATTTATTCTTCTTGCCATAATTTTTTAAGCTCCACTCAAGAGAATCGTATCATCAACAAATTGTGAGTGATTGATACATTTTACACCTTGAGCTATTTTGATTCTTAGGATTGTACTGTTGATGCTTTCCCACTCCAACATTCGATTGAGAGTCTCTGTCATGATCACATATAGAAGAGGGGAGAGTGTGAAACCTTGCCTTAGTCCTCTATAGGCCCTAAATAAGGGAGTTGGTATTCCATTTAAGAGGGGGGCGATCCAAGGGGACACAATACAAGCTCTCGTCCAGGATAAAAACTCTTAATTGAAACCACATTTTCTCATAACTTTGAAAAGAAAATCATGTTCTACTCTATCAAATGCATTTTCCATATCCAAATTAATTTCCATACATGATTTCCCTCGAGATTTGTTGGAGTGGATTGCTTCTAGCACTAGAATAAAGTTGTCCCATATTTGTATGTCTGCCACAAATCCTCCTTGATTAGGAAGAATTAGAGATCTGAGAAAAGGATTCAACCTGCTAGCAATGATTTTGACCATGATTTTATACGATTTATTACAAAGAGAAATGGGTCTAAATCTATCTAGGGTAGATGCGCCATTTTCTTTTGGTATGAGTGCTAAGAAGGAGGAGTTGGTGGCTCCTCCCATTTTTTTATTATTTATGCACGAATCTTATCATTGTGATGAAATCCTGCTTGGTTATGTGCCAACATTTTTTATAGAAATGAAGGGCGAAACCATTTGGCCCCAAAGATTTATCCTCATTTAATTGATTGATTTCTTTTAGGATTTATGCTTCTTCAATTTGTCGGTTGATTTTTAGATTGTCTCCATCCAAAACAATTCTTGGGATATGGCTAAGAAGAGAGTCATCGAGGGCTTCCTCTAATCTTCTATTTGAGGTGTATAGCTTGAGAAACTGACTGGAAGTTTGTTGTTTGATTTGGTCGAATTCCTTTATGATTTCTCCTTCTGGAGTTTTGATTTTAGAGATTTGATTTGACCAAAGTCTGGCTTTTGATTGCTTGTGGAAGAAGGAGGTATTTTGGTCCCCTACTTTCAACCATAGACTTTTGGATTTTAGTCTCCAGATGATTTCTTCTTCGTTTAGCGCTTGAATGTTCTCTTTATGATTTTTTTGCTCAAACTTTATATGGCTTTGTTGAACTTCTTTTGTCTCCATTTCTCCTTGGATCTTTTCTAGTTGAAGCATTTTTTATTTAACCTTGTTCTGGATTAGGATCGAGGAGTTTTTTGCCCAAGCTTTGAGGAATCCTTTCACCAACTTCAACTTCTACTCCCATATGTAGATTGGAGAACCTATAATCCATTGGTTCCAGACTTGTGAGATAGAGGGGAGGAAATCCGATCGATCCATGTAAATTCTAACCTTGTACAATATCTACTGCAAACTGATATTCAGAAAAGAACAGAAAAGATACAATGACAAATACAAACATTACACAGATATTTTTCACCTGGAAACCCAAACCGAGAAAACCAGCATATATTATATTCATACATTGTGTTACATTGTTTACAATACAATATACATATAGGAGCCAGCGACATCCAAAACCCTAACCCAATTACCTGGATTAGTCCAAAACCCTAATTCCTTAACCGGAAATAGAAAACCATCGGCAAAAAACCATGTGCCAAAAAAACCACCTAAATATCATGTGGTCCCGGAAATATGTCGTCCCGGTGCGAAAAAAAAATTCGGGGGCGTTGCCCCCCTGCACCCCCCCTCTAACCCCCCTGCGCGCTTGGCGCAGACGCTCAGACACTACTACTCATGCAAAGAATATAACACATACCCAACATTCTCCCACTTGTTGTTTTCTTTGCACACAGGGGGTTACAGGGTTACATAATCAACAATGCCATGGATCCTCTACACCAAGAGAACTTCTCAGTGCTCACAGATTTTGCTAATGAATCTGCAACATTCTTCAAAGTGTCCACCTTCATCAGTGATACTTTATTTTCTTCAATCATGTCTCTCACAAAGTGATATTGAACTATACAGTCGTATAGTTGAAAGATAAATTAGATTATGTACATATGATCATAAGAAAAAATTCAGTACAATCTATGATTTAAATTTTTTTATGATCGTGCTATCCCTACCGCCGTAACCGTACATTCGTTCAACACATTAACAACGTTTGCCATGACTAATAATGAAACCATATATTGAAGTTCCATTTAGTTATAAATAATTATAAAAGTGATAAGATTAAAAGATATGTTTAAAGTGAGAAGACCAAAATAATTTTTTAAAGTCAACTAAAAAATTCTATACTTAAGTTTATAAGTTTCCTTTTGGTGGGTTTTATAATAATTTTTTAAAGTCAACTAAAAAATTCTATACTTAAGTTTATAAGTTTTCTTTTGGTGGGTTTTATATTAAGGGTCCATAAGGGACTATTAAAGTTTAATAATAAAAAAGGAGATACAAATATTAAAAATGTTATATAAGTGTAGAAAAGTGAAAAGTTCATATATATTATTATGCTGAAGGCAATCTTTAGTGTTAGGTTTTCTAAAACCATTTTTTTGGTTTTTTCCACCATTTTTCTCCATCTGTCCAGTACTTTGAAACCGCCACTGCAAATACCATAGATGTGATGCAAATACCATAGATGTGATGTTGTCTTCTCTGGTTTTTAATTATGCCCCATCTGACATTTCGCATTGACTTTGTTTTACAGTCGGCGACAAATGTCGTATACGTACCTTCCAAGAAGATAACAATAAATTTGACAGAGTGATCACATGGGTGTGTGCGACCTAGAATTCTTTGTTGACCCGTAATTCTTCGCCGCCCCGGAATTGAATCAGAGGGATGAAACGTCTAACTTTTTGGCTACAGATGCGATGTTTTCCCTGAGGATCCATAAAGCATATATTGAATCTATCAACGATGTAGGTATCAGAATGAGGAAGAATAGCATTTTAAAACGTTGCATTTTCTTCAAAAAATTCCACATCTGTCCCACCATTGCTATTGTCCACATGAAATTATTCACAGTACACACATGGGGGACAAAAGTAAGTAATGAATTCTTGAAAAGCAATTACAAATACCACATGGTGATTGTGATATACTGCGGGAATTAAAAAGTAATGAAATTTTCAAACAGATCCATGCGTTGCTACCGTCGTCGTCATCATTTGATTGTCGTTGTATTTTTCTCAGGAAGTTCGTCTGTGTTTTTATATAAAAATAAAATGAGAATTGTGTTGGTCTGCACCACTTTATTCCAATGCTCCACACGTGATGACTGCATAATGGGTTCACCATGCCGCATACGACATCTCCCAAAAATACACACAACAACTTTGGTTGTAGGAGTGTGAATCTCACCACAACAGGACACACCACGACACGACACGGTGCCTGCCACCCACCTGAGCAATCAATCTATTTTTTTCACCAATCAAAATGTGCCATTACAGAGGACGGAATTCATGATGCAGGTGTGACCATTTCGGTTGTGCTACATCCTATTTTATTTCAATTTTAAAATTAGTTCAACTATAGTTTTGGGGGGTTTAGAGAAAAAACTAAAGCAGTTTAAACGTTTTTATTCGATGCTTCATCATACTTGAACATGGATCGATTTGTCAGCACCAAGCACAAGACTTTTCCCGGGAAAAAAGCCGTATTTTAAACGTTATACAAATTGATTTTTCTTCGACAGTTTTTTTATGGGGACATTTGTCGAAATCTGGTAAATAAAATTGTTAGTTCCGTAGATTTGAGTGATTATTTTTGTATACTCCGAGTGGTCAAGGAGTTTTCAGCATGTTGATTCCATTTATGCATTCATAAATGGATTTTAAACAACAAAAAATAGTGATTTCTAACATATTTATGTCACTGGATTTTGACTTAAAAAAAAACATTTCGTAGAACAGTTAGACAATGAAAAAAAAATAAAGCACAAGACTTTTCAGATATAAAGTGGTTTAAACATTTTTTTTTTTTTTATTATATTTTTCTGATATGTATTGTTTAAAATTTCTTTAAAATCTTAGAAGAATGGTTAAAATTCTAAATATTAGTTGTTGAAATTATACAATCTAGATATAATAAGTAGTTTTTAGACATAAAATCTATAAAAATATAATTTAAGTAATAGAAAATAGAAATTTCACCAACAATTATATAACCACCTTGTGGTAATATTTACTTAAAAAAATCCATAAAATAGAATATTTAAACTTGTCCCACAAAATACTTCTCATCAACTATATATTGACATGTTAAACGTGGGTCTATTCTTTAAAGTCCGAGTGGAGCGTGAACGACGACCAGTCGTATGTGGAAGCTTCGGTTTTTGTTTCAGACACTATTGTCATCGCCTGCTTTCACAACACCAGCCATGATGATCCCTCGATCATGAGTATCGAGATTCTTTAGCTTCATCCAAAAGCTTATTATTTTGGGCCTCAGTGGGGGAATACTCTCATCTTCATGAATGCTAAGAGGATCGACTGTGGAGCAAGCGACCATGGCGTATACGGGGAGTCTTACAATGCCGACCACTGGGATGGTGATCACTTTTAGTTTTCAGATGACGAACCTGATGTTGTGGAGAAGACCTTGGCTCACCGGCTCAGGAGTTCGAATCCCATCCGATATACCTCTTTGGCCCCTAATTGTTATCCCGAAGCAATCTATCAGTCTTCTTCAAGAGGCAATGGGGTTGGCCAAGTCATGAATTATTTGTTTAAGGTTGAACCCAACTCGAAATATTCTATTTGGTTGCATTTTGTAGAGATCGAGGATGGCATGAGAAATGTAAGGCAAAGGGTATTTGATGTGTTGTTGCGTTGAACATGACAATGACCATTGATGGAAGAACTCTAATGCTTAGCTTCAAGCCCCAACGACACAGCATTGCGATGGTGAATGCTATTGAGATCCTCCATGTTATTTAAATCGAAAAGATAACCATAGATACAACAGGTATGCTCGGCAAACCAAAAACTATGTGGTTTTTTTCCCCTTCTTACATGATTCAAAGCTATAGACATCACTCCTTTCATCCACTTTCAACATGTATGCATATTCTGAAGAAAAAACAAGAGAAATGTTGTATGAGAAATTATATGTAAGCAATCTATCAACAGACTTCATCTAATTGATTCTCTTCAAAGAAACACAGGGCATGGAAATGTCACATTGAAATAAGATGAAGGGTAAGGAGATAAGCTTGATTGCTTACCTGGTGCAATGTAGCAATAGGAGCCTGGAATGGAAGACAATTGGTAATATTTTTACCATATACTTTTAGGTCTTGTGTTATTAATTTGTTTTATTACATTTAAGAAAAGATGAATCTTTAACCAATTAGAAATAATTTTAAATCTTATTGCACAACTAAAAAGTCTTATAGTTTAGTCTTAATAATACTTGAATTTTAAAACTTTGAAAATCATTAGAGAGCTTTAAACATTTTATTCCAAATTTATAATGTCATTTGATTTATTTGAGAAAAACAAATTTACTCAAAATTCTTAATGTCATTTAGGTGTGGCAGAGGGGAGTCTCCGTGATCCCAGAGGAAACAAGATTGTCTACTATGCCTAGGAGCTTTGAAACATTTCAAACAATCTTTTTGAAGCATATTTGTTGTGGAGGCGTCTCTGCATCGCAAAGGAAGATGGCTTTAGAACATTAATAACTTTGGGGGACTATGTTGGTTATGACAGTCATGATAGACCAAGCAGTGTCGGGGGGAAACAAATTGAGTACACTCATCTCAAGGATAAAAAAAATCCTTCCTCGTTTCGATCAAGTCTTGTTCTTTCATATAAAAATAGCGTTGAATGGTGAGACAAACCACTAGGCTAAGGTGGCCTCCTACCTAAGCCCTGGATTATTGATTAAAAACAGGGTGCAGGACCTTGGCCCCATACCTTAACTAATTTTCATGCATCTTATTAATTTGCATTCAATGTCAATATATAGTTGGACGCGATGTGGGAAGGACGACACGTGGTCTCCACAATTCTCACACTTGCTTTGTATGGATCCTGTCGAGGCTATTCAATGCATTATGTTGGAACCTCTATTGATATGTGGGATATTGTTGATAATGGGGAGCGACATGGATTTTTCTTTAGCAGATTCAATTTGGAAATTGTGGAGTGGGAATGGGTTATTTGGTAATGAGGTTGGTCAGGATTTAGGTTTGTTCAATATTTAGGCAAGTGTGAAGGACTCTGGTGTGGGATCGATGTGTCTTTAGTTGGAGATGTGCAAGGGCATCCATGGATGGTGGTTTCCGGTTGTGCTGGGAATTCAATGTTGGTAACCTCTTTCACTATGTCCAGGAAACCCCTAGTCTATCAATTCATTTTTTTAGTGTTGGTTTGTCTTGGTGTTTCTTATGACCTTGTTCAGTTTAGACAGGATAATATTCCTCTGTTTTTGTTAGTTTTTATAGAGTTGGAATTGGTAATTCTTGCCTACGGATTGTTCAGCCTGGTCTCGCTTCATTAAGTTGAATTGTACAAATATTGTTTGATTCAGACATGGATAACCTACATTGGAAGGAGATTCGTTGAATTCTTTGCAAACATGAAGAAATTACACACGCCAACAACAATGCTTTCATGCACATTTCCTCGAAAATCACAAAGCTAGAGTAGGCCAATATCACGAATACTTCCAACATAATGAATCTCATCCTCCTATAGAAATAATGGATATACGCTTTAGAAGTTGAATGCAATAGGCTTTGTTCTTTGATTCTCCCTCCACGTCTGGATTTTTTCTCTCTCACCTCCAAGAATCACGGTTCCAAGAATTCATTACAAGTAGATTTAAGGGAAGATGAAATCATTGGTCAAAATCATGATCCTATAGAGGTTGAAGAAATAGCCCCCCCCTCATTTAGTTGAGGGGAAGGAAGCTCAAGATAGTGTACCTCCTTGATTGTGAACATCGATCAATCATAAGTCTGAGATTCATTGATACATTACATTAGTGTGCTTTTATTACATGGGCCGCATCTTCCTTGCATTTATTATTGAGGTTGGTGTGTTTTTATTACATGGGTGACATCTTCCACGCGACGACTATGGCGGTTGAGTGTATCAGTCCGTGCATACCGTGTCTGTACAGTTTTTTGTGTCAGCGGCCTCCGCATCACTTTTTCAGCGTCACTCCTTTAGACGAATAAAAGACAACGCAGAGGGAGACGCGAATAGCGGGTGGATAAGATTGTAAGGACGGTGGGGCTTATAAATTTCTTCAACATCCCATCAAGTTCAGAGCATTTCTTCTTCAAGTCAAATAATAGGGAAACACCTAAAGCGTAATTGTTATTGTGAAGATAGGGCAAAGTCGAAGGGTAGTCCAAGGGAATTCATCCTTGGCATATCTTGTGGCGGCGAACTGAATCTAGGAGGGAAAAGAGGAAACACTGACGGAATGGAGGGTACAGAATTGGGGAAGTTGAATTTGGCTTGGGGTTTTTTACGCAATAAACTGAGGCATCGTAGCTCGACCGTTTTGTAAGAGTTGAGCCATACCTTCCCTATGGTTTTGTGCATCCATATTTCGGACCACCAAACTCCCCCATTTTCAACTCCTAATTTTATAATAAATTTGTTTAAAACTAATGTACATAAAAAATATATTTTTATTTTTATTTGTTTATGCTATACTATATAATTGAATCTATATTATTTTGAAAATTTATGTATTTATAAAATTATTAAAATAAATAATAAATTTGTTTAAAACCAATTTACATAAAAATATGGTTTTTTTTTTTTATACTATATTATGTATTATATAATTCAATTTAGATTATTTTGAAAATTCATGTATGTATAAATTTATAAAAATAAAGTATGATTTGAAAATTATATTATAATAATAATAACTTATTAGATAAATAGATATTGAAACAATTTATATAAAAATGTGAATCTAATCCAATATAAGATGCTTCATCCATTACCATAAATTATTCAAAAGAAGCAAATCCAATCCAATTCAATGTAAGATGCTCTATCCATTACTATAAATTAATGTTGATTTGTAACTAAATTTAAATAGGGAACTCTTTTCAATCATTTATATTTGGAAATAAAGTAATAACTCATTGTTTTTAACATTTTCAATTCTCTTTTCATCGAATTCATGACATATTGGTTTTTATTGTAAAATGGAAACTTTTTAAGTTTTGGTTTTAATGTGTAAATCTTTTGGTCATATCGAAGAACGCTAAATATTTTTTAAATATGCATGAGAGCGTTCCAATGGTGGTCATATCGAATAATTCATGCAAGGATGTGAATGTGTTTCAATTAAAGTGCATCCTAACTTTTTATGTTAATAGGAAAGCCTTGCACCAGAAAACAATGAATGTACACAACTTTTAATAAACACTATTATCTGTAAACTATTATGTGTTTGTTGTTGAATGGTAGCGAGAGGAGAGAACTAAAGATATCCAACAACTAGGTGAATATAAATAATATTTTAAAAATGGTTCCGTTGTACAGTTGCTCAGGAAGGAAGGTTGGACACTTGTTGAGAGCTCTAAGGATGGAACATAAAAGTTGAGTAGGTTGGCATTGCAAAGAAAATGTAAAACTCTTCCAAGTGAGTTGTACGTTACAAATTTTCTAATAGGTTCCATCTTTAGTTTTCATTTCTTTTATAATGTTTGAAACACTGCTTTCATAATGATCTATTTGTTACTTCTGGTTATCTATTAAATATGAAGCAATTACAAATTGAGAGATAATAAATCAGTGATTTCTAAATCACCATATATTATAAAAAAATGAAAAATATTATAAACTTGTTCACATTATTACATAAATAATATTAAACTTATTATATATAAATTTTATATAAGAAAACAAATAATATTATAACCTTGTTGATATTATTACATAAATAACATTACATTTATTATATATTAAATTTATAAACTTATTATATATTAAATTTTATAAACTTAATATATATTAAATTTTATAATATTATTATCTTATATATATATATATATATATATGAAAAAGAAGATATTAACTTTATTTATATATAGATTAACATATATAAATATATCATTATATATAAAAAAACTATTATTTTTTTTATAATAAACAAGTGCAGCAGGTTGCGATATAATGTCTTCGAAGATAATAAAAGAAATTTTACTCAAATCTATGTAAACTTATCGAAAAAAAATGATGGGAGTTTGTCCCACCAATGCCAACAAGCTACCCAAACAAGCCTCCCACCAGATCCATTGGGTTTCTAACCCCTCAGCTATCAATTAACTTACCAAAAGAATTAAAAATGGTTTCATAACTACACATTTGAAAAAATAAGAAAAAAAAAAAAAAGTCTTATTTTTTCATAGGTCAATGGATTCATTTCAAGTGACTTGGTTTATATAGAATTGATGGGTAAAGTGTCTCCATTCAATGTGTTTTGGGAGTTGTGAAAGACAACTAATTCAATATGAACATATGTATGGTTTTTATTTTATATTTGTTATAAAATTATTTTATCAATAGAGTTGTACCTTATAAGAAAGTGACACTCATCTATAGTCATGTCAAAATTAATTTCAAACCTTGAATGAAGTGAAGGTTGCAATAACACTATCAATTTATTGACCAGTCATAAAAATACTAATTTTGTTATATTGAAAAATAATTTGTTTTATTTGTTATGTTCAACATTAAAATTTATACACATTTTTTAAGTTAACGTAAAACTAATATAAAAGTTAATACTAACTCATTGCTATATACTACTTAAGTTAATATAAAATAATTTTCTATTATCATATCATAAATAGAAATACAAACATAATGAAACATGTACAAAACTATCAATTTTTATAAAAACATGATGAAAGAGACATACACAAAACTATCAATTTTTATTTATTAATAACAACTTTAATTTTGTTTTTATTACTAATTTTAACTTTACATGTTACTATCAACATAAAAAGAAATAATAACTAAATTAATAAATAAAAATTTCAAATTACTATTAACATCAAACTCAACTCAATCTTGATATAATGAAATATTTTTGTAAGGAAAAAATAATTTCAAAATACTATTATAATAATAAAATTGGTATGAAACATTTTCTTCAATCATTACAATTTTACTATAAACAATTTTTATTTATTTATTAATATCAAACCAAATCCCAATATAAAAATAGAGCATTATAATAATACTTAAAATTTGGGTTGTGGATGATGAGATTTGACTATGGAGGACCATTGTCTTGGTGGTTCTCAACACTTTCACTTTAACTGTACATGAACAAGATTTGTATTTTGTCTTTATTGGTTTATGCAAAGAATCATTCATATCTTCTCTTTATTGGTTTATGCATAATGAGCTTTAGCAATGTTGTTAATCAACTTCATAATGAGTACTGTTTTACCCACTCCAGCTCCTCCAAATAAACCGATTTTTCCCCCGCGACGGTAAGGAGCCAAAAGATCTACTACTTTAATGTCTGTTTCGAAGATAGATAATTTTGTATCCAACTCTGTAAAGGCAGGAGCAGATCTATGAATAGGAGATGTTATGCGAGCATCTACAGGACCCAAATTATCAACAGGTTCGCCAAGAACATTGAAAATTTGTCCAAGAGTAGCTCCACCAACTGGAACACTCAGAGGAGCTCCCGTACATGAACAAGATTTGTATTTTGTCTTTATTGGTTTATGCAAAGAATCATTCATATCTTCTCTTTATTGGTTTATGCTTTTAACAAAGAATCTAGCTGATTTCATTACTGAGATTTAAAATTGAATTTTTAAACTATTAAAACCTTGAATGGGCTCTTGTTTTAACAATGAATTTGGCTGATTTCATGAAGTCGATTCAACTTTTATGTAAAACTGAAATTTTAAATTCTTAAACCATAAACTAATCTATGTCTTTTTCACCATTTCTGATTATATTCGGATACAAATATTTTTGGATAAGATTCAGAAGACATTAAATATATCAAAAACAAATTGCAAGATAAGAAAAGAAACTTGGCAATACCGAAACCAATACCAACGGGTGACAGATAAGATAAAAAGCATGCAGGATGTGTACAGAATCACATATTGATATCTCCTTATGCACACAGACGCAAATCTGGTCATTGCAGGCGCCAGATGCGACTTGAGAGTTGTCAGGTGGCGGAAAGGCCTGGTGAGTTTGTTAAAGAATAAAGAATAAGAAAGTGACACTTATCTATAGTCATGTCAAAATTAATTTCAAACCTTGAATGAAGTGAAGGTTGCAATAACACTATCAATTTATTGACCAATCAGGGGTTATAAAAATACTAATTTTGTCATATTGAAAAATATTTTTATTTATTTGTTATGTTCAACATTAAAATTTATACACATTTTTTTAAGTCAACATAAAACTAATATGAAAGTCAATGCTAACTCATTGCTATATACTACCTCTGTGCCTCCCTCCTACAATATAATAAGATTTTATGTTTAAATTTTTATGTTTGTAGTACTAAATATTATATATTTTAAATACAAATATATACATATTTATATATATGGAATAACAATATAAACATATTTATATATGGAAGAATAATATAAACTTTATAAATATAAAGTATATAAAAAATAGAGAAAACATATAAACTTAAAATATGTATTTAGAGACATGTATCGAGGGAAGATAGATGGTGTTTTAGGGGCTTTATGTAAGGTCTTCGCTTATGGATGGTAGTGGGCACAATGTTTAGGTGGGTAGAAAGGGTTGAGGTAAAAGATTGCAATGTCAAAAGTTGTTTGTCTCCTCAATGAACCGAGTGGTGAACCTCCATGTTTCTATGTTTCCTTTATACAAGTTGAGACACTTTGGGGGCATGAGCCAAACATCACCCAAACAATGAACCAACTCTGGGCATGAACCAAACACTCAACTTCAAATACATTCATTTTAATTACAATGTTTGTATAATCTCAATTAACAATATTAATATGAAACGCCCCTCAAAGCTTTTATAATCTCAATTAACAATATTAATATGAAACCTTCTTAATGAAACCTCCCTTGAATTACTTTGGCATTTTCATTCACCTGCTTAGGGGTATGCTAGTTTTTAAAAATGTTATATAAATGTAAAAAAGTGAAAAGTTCATATATAATTATTAATTAACCAAATCAAAAGCAAGGTGATAATATTTATAAAAGAAAAAGTATTGAAAATTTAAAAAACTTCAAAAAGAAGTTAAAATAGAGGTTAAGACACTACGTGAAGTTAAGTATTAGAGAGTTTAAGTGGAGGTTAAGGCACTAGGTAAAGTTAAGTATTAGAGTGGGACTTTTACCAATTAATTGTTAAAGGAAAAAAAGAAAGGCTACTTCAAGTTTCGAAAAAATTTAAAAAGTTATAAAAAGCTTTTTATTAAGAAATGAAGGAAAGGTAAAGAGAATTATATATATATATATTCTATAAAGAGTATTATTAAAATATTATTGGAAGATTTTAAGAAGAGATATAAAAAGTGAAAACATCATAAATAAATAAA
>ML784153.1:184254-205120 GCA_009831015.1 Picea engelmannii | reverse complement strand
TTCCTTCAACACAGTCTAACAAACTTGAAGGTAGATCTTGAAGATGGATCAACAAGAAGGAATGTCTAACAACAAAGCACCATTGTTCAATGGAGAAGGCTATGCTCTGTGGAAAATAAGAATGAAAAACTTCCTGTTGGCGCTTGGTTTTGATATCTGGCAAACTATTGTAGATGGTTACATTGCACCGACTACTCCACCCAAAGACTCTGGAGGAAAGAAAATCTGTAATGATAACTCAAGAGCAGTTAAATGAATTCTAGTTGGGTTGACTAACTCTATATGTGTGAAAGTTATGCATTGCAAATCGGACAAAGAAATCTGGGACAAATTGGAGGTTGTATATGAAGGAGATGACAAAGTCAAAGAAGCCAAACTACAGACCTATAGAACTCAATTTGAAAACTTGAAAATGAAAGAAGAAGACAATATTGTTGAATACTTTCACAGGGTAGATGAAGTGGTCAACTCAATTAGAGCGACAGGAGAAGAAGTTATAGATAAACCCATTGTGCAAAAAATACTAACGTAATTACCGATGAGATACGATGCAAATATTTCCTCAATTGAAGATATATCTGATTTAATCTCACTCACAGTTGACCATCTCCATGGGATTTTTACAACATATGAAATGAGAACATGATATAATAAATCAACAAAAGACGAAACAACTTTCAAAGCATCCAAGACAAAGATAAATCAGAAGCAAAAACCTTAATCCTATCATCATGAAGAATCTGATGTGGAGGAAGTCAACTTCATTAGAAAACTTCAGAAAGGATCAAGGAAGTAGAAAGGCAAGCTTCCTTTAAAATGTTTTAATTGTGGCAAAGTTGGTCATTTTGCATCCAAGTGTCCCTATCCCAAGGAGGACCTTGAAGAGAAAGAAAACAAAAACAAACAATACCAGAAGAAGGAAAAACCCAACTACAAGAAAGAGTTCTACAAAGGGAAAAATAATTTATACTCAAAGAAGAAGACAACAACTCATCAGAGTCTAGTGACAAATATGAACAGTTGAAAAGTTTTGTAGTTGAACAGAAAGAAAAATATGAACAAGAAGAAAAGGAGATGGAAAAACTTATGAACAATCTGAGAAAACAAATCTTAGAAGAAAATAAGATCGAAGAAAGTCTAGAAAAGTCTCTTGAAGAAAAACAAATAACTGTTGAAAGGATGGAGGCATAAATAGTTCATCTAAAAAAGGAACTGGATGCAAAAACCATTCAAACAAAAACTGAAAATAGCCTTAAATTATTAGATAAGATTATTACAGCACAAAGGGATTCTGGAAATAAAAATGGAATAGGTTATTCTCAGAAGGAAAACCATGTTAACTCAAAATCCTATGCATATGCTCTTCACAGTACATTCAAGAAGAAAAATGAAGAGAAGATAAGTAATGATCAGAACTCTAGAAGATTATCTCCACCCATCAGAAAAGAAGGCAAGACAATACCAAAGAAGTTTTACCAAAATAGGTATCCTCGCATTTTTTCTAGTTATTGCTTTGCATGCTCTAATTTTGGACACAAAGCTATAAATTGTAGAGCACATAGAAAGAAAAATCTAAAGGTTAAGAATTATATCCTTAAGGATAAACAAGCAACAAATCGAGTTAAGAGCATAGACTATAACTCCTTTGAACCTCTACAAGAAGGGGACTTATGATGCTTCATATGTCATAACCATGGACATAAAGCCATTAACTGTAGACTAATGGAAGTCTCAGAACAACCCAAGTTCATTAGAGAGCAGAAGAAACTTTGGAGAGTAAAAACATCAAAAAGGGAATGTCTTATTGCCTTAAAAACTTAAGATGAAAAGGATCTCTGGTATGTTGACCGTGGATGCTCGAAACATATGACAAGTAACAAGGATAAGTTTTTAGACTTAAAGAAACAAAAAGGTAAAGTTACATTTGGTGATAATGCCTCAAGTAACATACTCGGGAAAGGCACTATGAGCTTGGGAAAAGACAAAGCTAGAAATGTACTATTGGTCGATAAATTGAAGCCTAGTTTATTAAGTGTTAGTCAAACCTGTGATCAGGGATACTTCTGCATCTTTGATTCCCAAAAATGTGATATTAGGAGAGAAGACACGGAAAAATTAGTTGGTACTGCTCCTAGAACTCTTGAAAAAGTACATATACTAGATGCAAAATTGGATGAGGAGTGTCATATAAATTCTGTAGATGAAATTTGGCTATGGCATAGGAGGTTGGGGCATATTAACTTTGACAATCTTGTGAAAGTCAGCAACCTTGGTGCAGTAAGAAACTTGCCAAAAATCATAAAACCCTCAAATGCTATGTGTAGACACTGTCAACTAGGGAAGCAAACTAGGATAAGGTTCAAAACAAAATAATACACAACCTCTAAACCTTTAGAGCTTGTTCACATTGATATATGTGGACCTACGAGAACCAAGAGTCTACAAGGAGAGTCTTACTTTATGTTGTTCATTGATGACTTTACTAGAATGAGTTGGATATGTTTTCTCAAAGAAAAATCAGAAGCACTCAACAAATTCAAAGCCTTTAAAACCCTTGTTGAAAATGAAAGGGAGACAAAAATCAAATGTCTTAGATCAGAAAATGGTGGTGAATTCACCTCAAAAGAGTTCGATGTCTTCTGTGAAACTCATGGAATAAATAGACAATTCTTTGCTTCCAGAACACCTCAACAAAACATGATTGTTGAAAGAAAGAACATAATAATTTAGGAGGCTGTAAGGACTATGCTCAATGAAGCAAAATTGTCAGATGGATATTGGAGGGAAGTTGTAAGCACAATTGTATACATATTGAACAGAGGTCAGCTCAGGGTTAATAGTGATAAAACTCCTTATGAACTATGGTTTGGAAGAGCTCCATCAATGAAATACTTCAAAGTCTTTGGAAGTAAATGCTACATCAAAAGACTAGATGAGAGTCTTGAAAAATTTGTATTTTTCTTGGATATGATTCAAACAAGAAGGCATACAGCTGATACAATCTTAGATCACATAAGATTTTTGAAAGTGCAGATGTCAAGGTGGATGATCTAAAAACGATACAGATAAAAAATCAAGAGACCATATCTAAAAATAAAGATGAAGATGGTAATGAGACATTCGACACACAACTAAAAGAAGTAGAAGAGAATGAAAAATAAAGGGAAGAAGATGATATGGATACTAGTGAAAGTGAAGAAGATAGTGAAAATATAGAGATAAGAGAAGAATTCCCAAGAAGAGATACAAAGACACCCTCAAGAATTATTCAAAAAAATCATCTCGAAGAACTGATTATTGGAGATATGAATGATGGAGTGCAAACTAGAAGACAACTATTGTATCAAACAAAATTAGCATTGTTGTCACATATTGAGCCAAGTTCAATCAAAGAGGCATGTAAAGATGAGAACTGGGTTAAATCTATGAATGAAGAATTGGATCAAATTGAAATAAATCAAACTTGGGAACTAGTTCTTAGACCAAAAGATAAAAACGTTATTGGAACTAAATGGGTATATAAAAATAAAATGAATGAAGATGGGCAAGTAATCAGGAACAGATCTAGATTAGTATGCAAAGGTTATGCTCAAGTTGAAGGAGTAGACTATGAAGAAACATTTGCACTTGTATCCAAATTAGAGGAAATTAGGATGTTCTTAGCTTTCTCCAAGTACAAAAAATTTAAAGTGTACCAAATGGATGTCAAATCAACATTTCTCAACGGAAATTTAGAAGAGGAAGTCTATATTGAGCAACCAGATGGGTTCCAAAAAACCAATAAAAGAGACTATGTTTGTAAATTAAAGAAGGCACTCTATGGATTAAAACAAGCACCCAGAGCATGGTATGCAAGGCTAGACTCTTATTTACAAAAACAAGGCCTCAAAAAGGGATCAACAGACAACAATCTTTATTGCAAAATTGTTGTTAATAACTTGATCACTGTGGAAGTGTATGTTGATGATATCATATTTGGTAGTAATAATATAAAAATGAGTGAAGACTTTGCTAAGATGATGCAACAAGAATTTGAAATGTCTATGCTTGGCGAACTAAATTTCTTCCTTGGATTACAAATAATACAGTCCAAAAAGGGAGTTTTTATCCATCGGTCTAACTATGTTAATGATATGCTTAAGAGATTCCAGTTAGAGGATTGCAAAACTGTTAGTACACCTATGACAGTTGGATGCAAACTAAGCAAGGATGATGAGTCCAAAGCAGTAGATATAAAACACTACAGATCAATGATTGGTAGTTTGCTCTATGTAACAGCTTCCCGACCTGAGGTCAAGCAAGTTGTTGGGATGGTGGCTAGATTCCAAGCAGAACCAAAGGAGAGTCATGTTCAAGTTGTAAAAATAATCTTTAGATATTTGAAAGGAACCATAGATCTTGGTTTGTGGTATCCTAGCAAGGACTCATTTACATTAAAAGCCTATTCAGATGTTGATTAGGCAAGAAGTGTAGATGACAAAAAAAGTACGAGTGGAGGAGCATTCTTTTTGGGAGAATCGTTGGTTGCTTGGATAAGCAAGAAATAATCCTCAATTCCTCTATCTAGAACTGAAGCTGAGTATATTGCAGCAGCAGAATGTTGCACACAAGTGGAATGGATGAAACAAACTCTACAAGACATCAAAATATTATATGAAGAACCCACAACTATCCATTATGATAATACAAGGGCGATAAGTCTCTCTAAGAACCCTGTTTAACTCTCAAAATCAAAACACATTCCCATAAAGTACCACTATTTAAGAGATCATGCTGAAAATAAGAACATTAAATTGGAATATGTTCCAACACAAGAACATGTGGCAGATATTTTTACAAAACCCTTAAGCAAAGATGTATTTGAATATGTCAGGCAAAAATTGGGAATAATCCTTCTTCCTACCTAAATCTCTCAAGTAAATAATGCATCATTTGGCACCTATTCAGGGGGAGTCATTTGTTTATGAAAGAAAAAAGGTTGATTACAGGAGGTGTTACCAGTGGTCAGAAAAGTAATTATACTTACAGATCATAAGAGAAGAAACCTTTTACCATTGATGTCAAAGGGGGAGAGAAACTTCATATAAAGGAAAACTTCATAAAAGGAAATCATCAACACAGGGGAAGTTTTGTATATGAAGTTAGTGTGTTGACCTCAATAACAAAGGGGGAGATTGTTAGAAATATTGTCATTGATGTCAACAGTCGAAGTGATGATCTGTAATGATGAAGTACATCAGTTGAGATTGTCATAGATGTCAACAGGTATATCAGTTAGCAGAAGATGTCAACTGTGTGGAGAGATAGACAACACAAGCTCAGAAGGAGGAGCGACATGGGTCATCGATCTGACAAGAGTGGAATATCGGATATCAGGAAATCAGGAGTCGGAAGAAGGGAGGTGCTCTAACCTCTGAAATATCGAAATGTGAAATCACGATTAGATCTAGACCATTGGATCAAGGAAAGTTGGTGATCGTTGATATGCTTTGAGAAGTCTCAGCAGCCGTCAGATTAAACTTGATTCTTGTCAGCCGTCAGATCATCTCAATGTGGAAGGATAGGATAAGTGAGGTAAATAGGTTGTGAGTTCAAAGTGATGAAACCCCGTCAGTCATCAGATCACCGAGGCTATGGACCATTGATCTATCATGAAGCATTTTCGGAGTTTCACGGTCTTCGAGCGAGGCAACTCATATCAGGAGTTCGCGATATGCGAAATCGCGACGCACTCTTCTGGCTTGGCCCATGGTCACAGATAGTGGTCACATAGTCGAAGATGAGGTTAAGGAAGGAGATAGCGTTTCTAGACTCCATTTCGGCATTTCAGATACCGGGAGTTGGAGGAGTTAAGGAGACTCACGACAGAATCCCCGAAGTGTGGAATTGCGAAGAGCTTTGTGGATAAGCGCTTGGTCACCACCGATGGTCACGAGAAAGGAAATAGCTAGTGCATCCAAGCTCTATTTTGGCGATCGCTACATGGAGTGTCGATACACTTCATCACAAGAATGTTGAAATGCGAAATCATGATAAGATAAGGATCGTCGATTTGGAGGACATAACAAAGACCGTTGGATCAGGGTTGTGGGTCAGTGAACCACATCAGCAAGGACACGTGGCATAGTAAGACACGGACAAGTGTCAAGTTGATACATCATTTTAGGTACGTGAAAATCATGAATCTGAATGACACATGGTAGCTAATAGGATTGTGACATGTCAGCAAGTTACGTCACAATAAGAATCCCAAAATTACGACAACCATCCATATCAATGCATGATTAAGTCATAGTCATCGATCTACAACAGTGGAAGGATAGTGTAAGGATTAAAAAATAACTGTTGATCTGGTTCAGAGATGTAATGTGAGCCGTCCGATCATTTCGGCGATATCATAATCAAGATTTTTGAACTGTTGGAGGTCATGAAGACTCGATGGGCAAAGCGTCGAAATCCTGACAACCGTCCATCTCAATGAGTAATTGAATCACGACTGTTGATTCTAATAAAGCGCTCAAATCGTGCATTAGGTCTAGTGATTGGTCACCCTAGTTGGTCGTATGGTTCCGAGAGGTAATATGAATCATTCTTTTGTTTTGGCGATTTCGTGATTGTGAGTTTAGTAAAGTGTGAAGTCACGAAGACTCGAATGTCTAAACGTCGAAACCACGTCAGCCATCTATCTCTTTAGGAGGATGAATCATGGGCGTTGAACTGAGAAGTGCTCAAATGCTCATTTGGTCTAAATTGCCTTAAGTGTGAGGTCACCACCATTGGTCATATTGTAAAGAGGTTTGACATTGCAGAGTGTAATGCATTGCCGAAATTGCTAAGTTAGTAGTTCTGTAACGCACGGTCATGTGAAATGGCTTGAAGGAAGCGCCTCCACGAAATTTGGTCTCTGTGAAGTAAAAGAGATTTGATATCGAGTATAAAGGATTAAATTGATCCATGACTGTGATCAATTTATGAAAAACCTTCACGGTATACTGAACCGATACACAATCATGATTAAAAGAGAATAAATCATGAAAATATGAATAAAGAATAAAAAGGAAAAATGATATTAATTGAAGTTAAGATTGTCATTTTAAATGAAAAGGTACAATGGTTCAAATAAAGGGACACATTGTTTTAAATTTCACACCAGTTTGAAGATTATATAAACAAGAAAAAGTGGTGAGAAGAAAGTGTCTCTGTAGCCCAGATCAGAAGATAAAAAAATTGAAGCAGATTCCAGGAAGAAAAGATAATACCTATGCATTAAGGGTGGTTGGGTGGTGCAAGGGCAGGTTGGTGCCTGCAAAGGGAGTTGGTGCTTTCTTGTCAGTTGTAGCTAACTAAACAGGGGGTCATAGCCTCCTACCAGTTGGTGCTGGTAAACCAGGGTGTGGGTGCATCCTGATCAGTTGGTGTTGATTAAAGAGGAAGTACATCTTCCTTCTATGTAACATGTAAAACAAATTTTTCAGTTAATAGAAAATATTTTGTGGTTTTCCCATTTGGGTTCCATGATAAAATATTGTGTTAAAATTCTGTTTTCATTAATAAATGAAAAATTGATATAATTGTTGTGTCACTGATTCACCCCCCACCTCTTAGTGGCAGGATCTGATCCTTTAGAGAGCACTGGGGTTAAGGACAAGCGTTTATTTAAATCATCGAATGATTGTTCTTGTGACATTCCCTACACAAACTTTTCCTTACCACCACCCCTGGTTACTTGGCTGAAGGCCCATGCAATATGGGAGAATCCCAACACGAACCTGCAATAGAAATTGGAAAGGCCTAAAAAGATTCAAATCTCAATGAGTGTGGTTGGGGATGGACAGTCACGAATGACCTGGATCTTGGCTGGATCCACATGCACTCCATGATCATCAACAATTTATCGTAGGTACTGGATCCTGTCCATGTCGAAGGAGCATTTTTTTCAAATTTTCATATAGCTTGTACTGTCATAGAGTGTGCAAAACCTGTTTAATATGTTGCAAGTGGTCTTCCCAATTCTTGTTGTAGATGAGGATGTCATCTAGATACACTACCACAAAATAATTGGTGAAAGGTCACAATATATCATCCATCATCTTCATGAAAGTTGTTGGGGCATTCGTCAAACCAAAGGGCATGACCAACCATTCAAAAAGACCTTCTTTAGAATTGAAGGCAATTTTCCATGCATGTGTTTACTCTATTGGGACCTGATGGTACCCAAACTTCAGATCAATCTTACTGAATTATTTTTCCCCCTTGATTTGGTCAAGGATATCGTTGATTTGGGAAATCAAGTATCGGTTCATGAATGTGATTTTATTCAGGGCTCAGTAATTGATGCAGAGTCGCCAGGTCCTGTATTTCTTCTACACAAGCACGATTGGGTTTCCACATGGTGATGAGTTGGGTCAGATGTGCCCCTTTTGGAGCAGTTATTGGATCTAATGCTTGATCTCCTCATTCTCTAACAAATAGAGATGATAGACTGTCCCATTGGGTAGTGGTGCGTCGGGGGTCAGATCGTGCTTGACCTAACAATGCAGAGGTACCCCAGTTGGTGAGGAGAAGATGTCTTTTTATTCTTCCACGACCTTATCCACTTGTTTCTGTTTCATGGAGAGATCAGTTGTAGAGGCCATGGATGTGGTTGCAACTGCTCACTTTGAGAGCAAATCACGAAGAAGAAAAACTTCCTAGTCTGAGAGATGACCTTCCTACATTTCTTGGAAAAGATCAAGGAAATGGCAGTAGGTGGGACTACCTTGGGTATCCTGTAAAATTTCCTATCCAAGGTAATAATAACACTACAAGGCCTAGAATCCTATACAACATGATGTTTCCATAAATAAGGTTGGCCCCAAAGAACATCACAAACTTCAAGGGGAAAATCATCACACAATACCTCATATTTGAAGGGCTTGATATCATAGGACATGTGACAATGTTGGCTGACACAAAGATCACTTCCTTAGCGGAGCCATCTGATGGTGTATGGTTTAGGGTGTGGCATTGTTGGTAGGGCCAACCACTTGACGACCTTTGTTGAGATGAGGTTCTTATAGATACCGCTATCCACGATAAGTGCAACAGAGTACTCTTCACCCACATTTGTGAATGAAAGAGGTGCTTACTTTCCTCTGACTCATCAGGTTCACTGGTTGGATCTTGGTGGTAGCAATAATGGCACTGGGTTTTGGTTCTTGTGGAAGTCGCACCACTTCTTGGTGTCTTTCTTCATCTTTCCATTGTCCTTCTTTGTTTGTGACTTAGACTGGTTGTTCTGAGGCTACCCATCTTTGCTCTGCCCTTTTTTCTGCAAGTTGGTGTTTCCCTTTCCCTACTTCTACTGTGAGGGATCCCCAGACCCAAACTGTTGTGTCTTTTGTTTAAGATTCTTCTCGATTTTGACAACATATTGATAGGCCGCGCCCAAGGATGAGATGTCCAGAAACTCCATTTCAGTTTGGATGTATCTATGCAAACTTCCACGATACTTGAGGACCAGATGTCGCACATAATATTTGATACCTAACTTGGTGTGAAAGGTATGGAATATATTTGTGAACTCTGACATTGTTTGGTCCCTTTCCTACCGCGGTGTGGTCCATCTTGTATATAAGTATTCATAACTTCCAACAAGGTAGTATTGTTCCTTAATAACATCCCTGAAGGACTCCCAAGTGAGTGCGGTTGTAAATAATGAAGGTTCCTTTGTTTCCTTTTTCTCACAGAAAGTCTCCCACCAACCTTTGACGTGGGGGATGACTTTGAGGAGCGGAAATGTAATCTTTTCTCTATTTGAAAAGATATGGACAAAAAAATTTCCTTCTAGAAGATTCAACCATTTGTCTACAACATCCGCATCTATCTCACCTTCAAATATAGGAATATCAAAGTTGATCTGTACCTTGAAGGGGGAAGCACATCCGCTCGAGGAAGATGCATATCCTGTTCGTAGATGTCGAAGGATTTGCACAAAACTGTCCGTCATCTTGTTCCTTTATTGCATGAGGGCTTCCTTGAGCAACAATTTGAAAATATATCATGTCCCGTCGTCTTTCTTTTCTCCCACCATGGAAGGTCGCTTGGGCGTGTGAGAGCTATTTTCCTCAAGAGAAACAAGCTCGAGACCCAACTCTTTGTTTCCTGACCTCATTGGGGACATGCACTAAGAACGACAAGGAGCAAACTGCTTTGATACCACTGATTAGAATTTTATGAGCATAACGAAATGAATACATATCTATATTATTAACACATAGATTTAATGAACAATAACATAGATATAGCAAAAATCAACTTCTATTAATTAAGAAATATGTTGAAACTGTAAAATGCAAAATGACACAAGATTGCTAGAATGGTGGCGGCTTATCTCTGAGAAGAGATGTGACAGATGCGCTCATTCGCAAGAAGATGAGTATAATGAGGCTCCAAAATAATTTTTACATCAAACATGAATTCCAAAACCCTAGACATCCACAAACCTAACCCTAGGAGATGAAGCGCCAAAAGTCACGTGGGCCTCGTTGCGGTAATTTAATACATCAACTTCCTGGGGTCGTAACTTTTTCATATGATCTTTGTTTTAGGTGCACGATAGCCTGTTGGAAAATTCTATCCGAGGACTACACATTATTCCATCACACTCTAACTTCGTCCACAATGTGACTGTGGTAGGTCCAAAAAACGTTGTTTATGGCCTCAAAACAACCCCAGAAGTTTAGGACTTGAAAAGCTAGAAAAAAACTGCCAAGATGAAATATGTCAGTGAGCCAATTGGAATAGATGAGTGGCCATCGATATCCACTTGGATCACAATGATATCTAAAATTAAAATCTCCAATAAAAAAAAATTGGATAGCTAAAAACTCCATGTATATAAAGAAGAAATGAAGTCCATGTGCATACTCACAATATATCACAAGCTAGTAGAATACCAAGGAAAATTTTAAGGACAAAATTTTGCCCATGGGATAAATTAGGAGGTTTCAAATTTTGATTAGGTGAATTATATTTATAGAGAGGTTTGACTATATTTATTAAAACATTTTATAGATAAGATGCTTAGCCTACCCATATTTGTGAAGGAGAGCAATGAAATTCATTTTTCCCTTGTAAAAGTTAGTTGGATCTTCCCACTGGCCCTGGTTTTTTGGAATGGTGATTAATTGGAGGTATTTCACCCTATAGATTTCATGTGCACTTTGTTTGAGCTTCCCATTTTCCTCGATTTCATAAAATGAAGTTTTTATAATAATTGTTTTGCGCACATTTATGGGAAGCGAGGGTTATAGGGGAACAATTTTGTCCCTAATTAAATTTCTTGACAATGGAGGCTAGAGCCATTTCTAAAATCTACATCTCTTCTACTTAGTCATATTCCTGGTTTATTTAGCAACCCATGTGAGCATTCTCAAACCTGGTGGTTCATTCATCTGAATTGTTCAATTCCATGAGATAGGTAATAGAGATTAGTAATTAGCCATTGATTCTTCATTCATTCATTGTATTGTTGATTCCTCTGTTATTGCTAGTAGATAAACTAAATGATTCAATCTTTATAGTCTTGTAAAATGATTTTATTCATTGGAGGATTGTCAGAATATGATAGTATTGGCTCTAATGATGATGGATATGTAATCTTTGAAAATTTTTGCATAGCGTTGGCATGCCATAGCTTCATTTTCTTAAGTAAGACACTCGACACCAAACAACATAAATCAATTCAGAGAATCAAAGAAAAATTTGTAAATTCCAATTTCATGTTGATCGCATGAATGAATTAATGTATGATGTATGAGATACTTGGAGAATTTCAACCACATTTCACCCATCAAGTCAATCCATTCCTCTTGTTAATAGCAATTCTTATGTCTCCCATCTTGTCAAGCAATTGTGAGAACCTTTTCACAAAAACAATGTTGTGAATATTGGGATTATTTTTTATTTTACTAAAAAAAGGGATTTTGGGTCGACTTTAGTTCTAATGGTACTTGGATTATTTCAATGAATTTGCATCGGTATTTTAAAAATGCGCTTTGCACCTATGTTTTTTGTAACTGTTATTGGGGTTTATTTTTGTTGTTTCTGAATTCATTGTTGTTGTGGCACAAAATATTCTTATGGTTGTGATTATTGAGGAACATAAGTGTCTACTTGTTTGTGTTCCCTATGTGTGTTGATTTATTGGCTCTAAAACAAGGTAAGCAGATTCACAATTATGAAAAAAAAAAGAATTTGAATATGATGCATGCTAGTTTGTTTCCTCTTACACCCCTCATATGTGGCATCTTACCTAGTCCCTTTCCTTTGTAAGAACACTAATTTTGACAAATTTTCCTATTGTTTTGCCAATGTGCATAGTGAAATTCTCCAACTTTCCAAATATTTGTGGCTTCCAAGTTGAAATTTTTTCTAAGTTGTGGTGGTAAATGGCCCACACTTCATGGATCAAGTCAATTAACTAATCCCAAGCTAGGTTGTCACCAAAGTTACTTGTTTCCTCGATCGAGGTTAATCCATATGGAATGTTGCACTAGCAATCAAACCTATACTAGTTGTAGTAAACTTCCATCAATCTATAGCTAGTCCACAACCAAAGAGACTACTTTTAAACCATTTTAACTTAGATGAAGAGAAACATTTTGTTTGTTGTCTTCAATAGCTCTTGGAAATGGAAGAAATGAATATCTTACATTTGTTTGATACATAAAGGATGAATGTTCTTAACTTCCAATTGTAAGTTTGTAACATATATTCTTTTGGGAAACATTGGTTTGGACATCTACAATGATTTTGCAGTGTGTGCAAAGTTACTTGAACTAGAAAGATGTAGACAAGGTTCCAATTATAATACATATAAATGAGAAACATTCTGAGTACGAAAAAATATACTTTGGAGATAAGTATAAAGGAATACAATGTTTTCTTAGATGTAAGGATATCCAAAGCACCCCAGACACTTAAAATTGACAAGAAAGACCATAGAACTTGTTATCTCCACAACAATTTTTAGACAAGACCCAAGTCTTGAGAGTATAGCGAGAACTACATCATCATGGAAAGGTGGACAGTTTGGAGGATCGGGACATATCTAGCGGTGAATGGACAAATATAACAGAGGTGAAAAAGGTATAACTCGGCGGGCCGTCGATCACAAAACGACTCAGATCAACGGCTCGAGCCCCTATCGGGCGATGGACTTGCACGAGACTTAACCATGTAAGGGCGGACCGGGGAAAACCCTTGTGGTTTTTAAATTGGACGCGTGGTGCTTCCAAAGATACATCGGGACAAAAAGCGAGTTGTTGAAACCACTTTCGATAAAGTCTCGATGTCACGTGCTTCAATACGTCAAATCAACCACTCATGGGACGGGCGATGGCTAGTCAAAATCACCCCATTTCACTCGTTCGGTACTTCACAGTCGTATGATGTTAGGTGACTGCTACCATGTAACGAACTCGAAAGCTAATCATTTGAAATGGATTAGCCAAGCGTGACAAGCGAACATACTTGTAAGCAAATATGTCAGTGACTCATGATTGGGGCTCTATAACTACCAATTCTCAAGTATGGAGGCATCATCTTATCCATAAACGAAGTAATCTCCAATTTGCTCGACCTTCTGATCCCTGTGAAAGCATTTCGGTGTCCACAAAATTGAGATACATGGACAAAGTTATATCCAGTAAAACTGGTCATTCAGGCAACATGGCAGATTCACCTACGAGTAAGAAGGAAAGGGTAATTGTGCATATATTAACGACTAAATTCCACACAGAACCTGCTACAGACTCAAATTAGAAGTTAGGATAAATCCCATTATGAGAGATCTAGTCATAAACAAGCGAGTTGTCAAAAAGAAACGGAGCAAGCGATAGAGGAAAGAAACCATAGTTGAAACGGCTGAAAGTGTTGGAGAGAATCAACCGACCTAGTTGGATACTCTAAAGGAGGAGATCGCTGAGCTGAAATAAGTCCTCACGTAAAAATCAAGTACATTTCAACAAATTTTGGACAATTGGCAGTCAAGGAAAGGGGCCCCATATATGACAGACTTGCTCTTAATGGTCTCTTTAAAATAGGATAACTATTATTATGAATAATTCCCTTTTTGTAACTTATCTCTATTTTTAGAAATAGGGGGAAGTCTCAACGTTTTGAATTCCACTGGTAATTTCTCTATATATGTATTATCTCGAGAAAGAAAGGGTGGAGGGGACCTGCCCTCTATGCAGGAAGACCTTTTTAAATTATGGAACTTGAATGAATATATAAAGGCAGAAACAGATTTTGGACTGTTTATGAAAATATTCTAACTGGTGATGATATGAGTCTTGTTTTCTTTTACAGTATGTGTTTCCTGTAAACTTATACTTCATTTTCATTTTCATCTATCTAAATTGGAGAAATCAAAACCCAAAATTCACCTTTGAGATGCTCTCGGCTTAACAATTTAGATTATGTTTGTTTCTTCTTAAATCAACTCTGAATTCATTTCAAATAATGCTCTCATGCGGTCGTATGTTTCTTTTTCCTCTAATACCATGCAATTTTTCTATTAAACTCAGACTCATTTCCTTAATTACCCTTCTCCTCTTGATAGTTCAATGTTTCTGACCATGCATTGTTCATTCCAGACTCCATAGCCCAATGTCATCTCTGTTCCTCCAGTCACTCAACAACAAAAAACCCAAAACAAACCTAATCTAGCCACCCATCCCCAAACGAAATATCAAGTGACACAAGAGAGCCCTCTCTGAGTTGAGCAGGCTAGTGCCTCATCTCTGAAGCAGGTTGAAAAAGTTACCTTTGTTGTTTGTCTATTCAACCAGACAAATTTACAGAGTGCTAACATTCTGGCGCCATTGACGAGGACGGAATTGAAAAATTTTCCCTGGGAAGAATGACATGATTGAGTTGTAAGGTCTGAAGAGAAGCAGACACTTAGGCACATATTGGTTGTATTCCTACTCTGGCGACTCCACACATCAAAAATCTATATGAAGGCGACTCCACTCTCATTGAAGAATCCAGTTTCCAAACATTTTCGGCGACTCCACTCTCAATACTTCACGCGCAATGCATAGACTTCATTGAAAAATGAGACCCCTTGACATGGGTGAGGAAAGGCATCATGAAGGAAAACATGTACTCAAAATGGATCTCTTCCAAAGAATTTCACTATTCATTTTAAGTTGCCTATGTTCCTTCCTTGAACATGCCAAACAATTTCTCATGTATTTTAATAATGATCATGAAAGAATTGCAATTATATTTCCTCCTCTTAATGTTGCACATGTGTACCCTCACCTTATCACTGGTTTTGATGAAAAATTTCCACCTAAGCCATGTAATGACCTTGACCAAGTTGATGAACCCCATGAAGCCCAGGCTATTGTTTCTGACCTAGTTCTTGGTCCAACATCCCTCAAGGCCCAACATAGATACATGCCTTTAAAGCTACCCCAAACCCTTCATGATTTCCCTCCAAATTACTATGAGTATCTACCTATGTTTGATGGAGAGTTTGATATCATCTCAGCTGAAAAGCACATTCAAGGGTTTGATCATTTTATAGACTTATTTAAGATTGATCATGATGATGTGTGCATGAGAGCCTTCTCTCAATCCTTGAAAGGAGACACCAAAGACTGGTTTAAACATTTGCACCCAGAAACCATCAGCTCATGGGGGGAATTGAATAAGGTATTTTTGGGGTTTTGGGGAAAGAAGAAATCTTTAGATTTACAACTTGCTGAGTTCTATGCCTTAGAAAGATAGGGCAATGAAATTTTTTTTGTGTTCAGTAAGAGGTTTTCCAGCATCTACTATAATTTTTCTGAATAAATTCAACCCTCTGAGGTTGTTGCCATGCTCCACTACACAACTACCCTTCATCCAGATCTGTCTTTCCTTCTAATGGAAAGAAAACCTAAGTCATTGAAATGAATGTTTGATGATGCTCAAGACGTTCAACACCATATTCAAGCATATGAATAGACTCGAGATAAAGAGTTGGAAGATGATTATAAACAGGAGATAGCTTACTAGAACCTTGAGCATAAAATTGAAAGTATCATAGGCTCTATTGAATTTCCCAATACTAGTGATCTTGTAAAGAAATGCATCCCACTTGTTGGAAGAAGAGGTATTAGTTCAGTATCTAATCCATCCCAAAGTAAGCAGGAGGTTGATTATTTTATGTATTCATTTATGGACAGACAAGAAGATGAATGTATAAATCAGTTTTTCAAAGAACAAGTTGAAATTCCTAATCTTTTCTTGTTAGATGACCTACCTGTATATGACCAATATGAAGATGATTACGATATCAAAGATGTTCCCTTTTGTAGTGATGTAAATCAACCTGAAAAAAGTATCGGATAAGTTGAAAGGGAATCTCTGCCCTTATGTTTTGTTGCATTCAAGTTGTTGAAGGAGAATCCTCGGATCGTCATTGAGACAAATGAATTCACGCTAATGTAAGACCTCGATAAACCAATGGACCAGATTGGTAAGGTCCTGAAACACTCTTCGCATGTGCTCGATCACCCTATTGCTTGCTATATAAAAGATTCTATCAGTTCTAAAGTACAATCATTTGTCGAAGACAAAATTGAAGACGAGCAAGTTGAGAAATATGCCCAAGGTCAAGACAAGGGAGATATCAAAACAGATGAGACAACCTTACCACTATGTTTTGCCTCTTTCATAATGTTGAAGCAAAATATTTGTAAGGTCTCAAATCAAGAATCCTCCAGACATAAAGATGGATACAAAGAAAGAAGTAGACTTGCAAAGGATGATAATCATATGGACGATCACTTAGAAGATTGTGTCAGCTCAGGTTTGCAGTCTATGTTCAACTATCAATCTGAAAAAGAAGAAGAAGTTGCTCCTGAGATTGTTGTTCAAGGTCATTTCCTTTCACCTGAAACTAATATGGGTATTCAACATGACGAAATGTTTCAAAGTTGTCTTTCTTCCACTGAGAATGATGTGGTATTTCAATTTTTTAACAACATAGACATGGATGAGGGTTTTAAAAGTGTAGCTATGGAAACTCTAGACTGTGATATAGTGCATGTTGTTAGCTTTTCACAGTTTCCAAAAGATTATGAGAAGGAACTTATTTACATTCATTCATTTGAAAGCCAAAATGATAGTCCTCAAACAAATTTCCAGAAGTTTGATGAAGCCAAAACAAAATTGTTTGATAAATAAGAAGATAGTCTTGATGCACATAATATGGTTGTCATATTTGAAGATGTTCAAGAGTGTATGAAATTTTTTGAGATGCATGGAGAAATAGACAAACCTATTGTTGCCATTTCGTTTGAAAATGTTTGCAGAGTTGAAGAAATTGAGTATGAGCGACCAACACTTATGAAAGAAGTTTTTCTTTATGTTTTTTCTCATAAAGAAGAAATGACTTTTCATGGTTTTCAAGATCCTATGGCCATCCTATTACAGTCTTCAGTAAAGGAGGAGTTGGTTTCATTCATAAGCTCAAGTTTTGGATGCAACTTGTGTTTTCAGATGCCATATGTTACATTTGTCTGCCTGCTTAAGAAAGATGTGATCGGAGAAAAATCGGGAAGCCAATTGCTTGATTGGTTGCATTGGCACTTTAGCATCACTTGATTGAGTATTATTTTCAACAGTTTTAGGGTAGGTAGGAGTGTGCAAATAAGTTGGTCGGTCAAGCATTTTTTTTTCAGTCTGGGTTTTTAGTACTATATATAGTCAGTATTCAATAATAAACTCAATGTCCAACATCCAGTCAGAAGCATTGCACAGAGCTTGGTTTTCAGCAAACACTAGTGACATAGTGGGAACAGGGTACGCACACATGTTCTGGGAGCAGCCCAATGGATCAAGAACCGACTCTACATTTTCTTTGCTACCTCACAGGGAGGATAACATCCCCAGTTGGAGCCTATGTTATCTCCACAACAATTTTTAGACAAGACCCAAGTCTTGAGGGTATAGCGAGAACTATATCATCGCGGAAAGCTGGACAGTTTGGAGGATCGGGACATATCTGGTGGCGAATGGACAAATATAGCGGAGGCAAAAGAGGTATAACTCGATGGGTCATCGATCACAAAATGACCCAGATCAACAGCTGGAGCCCCTATCGAGCGATGGACTTGCACGAGACTTAACCATGTAATCGCGGACCCGAGGAAACCCTTGTGGTTTTTAAATTAGACGTGTGGCGCCTCCAAAGATACATCGGGATGAAAAGTGGGTTGTCGAAACCACTTTCGCCAAAGTCCCAATGTCACGTGCTTCAATACATCAAATCAACCACTCGTGGGATGGGCGACAACCGGTCAAAGTCACCCCGTTTCACTCGTTCGGTACTTCACAACCATATGATGTCAGGTGAACACCACCATGTAACGAACTCGAAAGCTAATCATTTTAAATGGATTAGCCAAGCGTGACAAGCCAACGTACTTGTAATCAAATATGTTAATGACTCATGATTGGGACTCTATAACTACCAATTCTCAAGTATGGAGGCATCATCTTATCCATAAACAAAGTAATCTCCAATTTTCTCGACCTTCTGATCCCTGTGAAAGCATTTCGATGTCCACGAAATTGAGATACATGGACAAAGTCGTATCCAGTAAAACTGGTCATTCAGGCAACATGGCAGATTCACCTACGAGTCAGAACGAAAGGGTAATTGAACATATATTAGCGACTAAATTCCTCACAGAACTTGCTACAGACTCAAAATTAGAAGTCAGGCTAAATCCCATTATGAGATATCTAGTCATCAACAAACGAGTTGTCAAAAAGAAATAGAGCAAGCGACGGAGGAAAGAAACCATAGCTGAAACGACTGAAAGTGTTGGAGAGAATCGACCAGCCTGGTTGGATACTCTAAAAGAGGAGATCGTTGAGCTGAAATAAGTCCTCAGGTAAAAATCAAGTATATTTCAACAAATTTTGGACAGTTGGCAGTTAAGGAAAGGGGCCCCAGATATGACAGAATTGCTCTTAGCGGTCCCTTTAAAACAACATAACTGTTATTATGAATTATTCCCTTTTTGTAACTTATCTCTATTTTTAGAAATAGGGGGAGGTCTGAACGTTTTGAATTCCACTAGTAATTTCTCTATATATGTATTATCTCGAGAAAGAAAGTGGGGGGGGGGACCTGCCCTCTGTGCAAGAAAACCTTTGTAAATTATGGAACTTGAATGAATATATAAATGCAAAAACGGATTTTGGACTGTTTATGAAAAGATTCTAACTGGTGATGATATGAGTCTTGTTTTATTTTACAGTATGTGTTTCCTGTAAACTAATACTTCATTTTCATTTTCATCTGTCTAAATTGGAGAAATCAAAACCCAGAATTCACCTTTGAGATGCTCTCGGCTTAGCAATTTAGATTATGTTTATTTCTTCTTAAACCAACTCTGAATTCATTTCAAATAATGCTCTGATGCGGTCGTGTGTTTCTTTTTCCTCTAATACCATGCAAATTTTCTATTAAACTTAGACTCATTGCCTTAATTAGCCTTCTCCTCTTGATAGTTCAATGTTTCTGACCATGCATTGTTCATTCTAGACTCCATTGCCCAATGTCATCTATGTTCCTCCAGTCACTCAACAACAAAAAACCCAAAACAAACCTAATCTAGCCACCCATCCCCAAAATAAATATCAAGTGACACGAGAGAGCCCTCTCTGAGTTGAGCAGGCTAGTGCCTTAGCTCTGAAGCAGGTTGAAAAAGTGACCTATGTTGTTTATCTATTCATCCGGACAGATTTATAGAGTGCTAACAGAACTGACTTGAAGCAACTTTGTATCAATTTTGAAATTTCAAATGAGACATTAAGAAAGTAAGAAATACTTACAACAATAGGATCCAAAGCAAAGATCCCTCTTTCCTCTATTTAAAAGCCACCATGTATATTACTAGCATACCCCTAAGCTGGGGAAGAAAACACCGGAAAAAATGAGTAACGTATATTTTTATGACCATTAAATAAAACATAGGAAATTTTTTATTATCATCACTAATTTAAATACAAATCTATGCCATTGATGTTATTTATAAATAATTTTACATTAATTGTTCATAAGATAAATTATATATATATATATATATTCTCAAAATAGGAAAGACCTAAATATTATTCACATTGTCCTCTAATTATCTTGGAAAACATTAAACTAGTGCATAAACATATAGGCATATAATAAAAAGAACAATGATATTTGCACATGCCCAATTGTATCATTTGATTAAACATTGCATGTATATAATTATGTTCAAACATAGAAGAAGCTACAACATTGTGACTTCCCCTACAAGATAAGAGAATCACAGGGGTAGAGTAGTGATCGAGGATGCAAATTTTAACTGTGTAAGTGACAAAGAATATAGGTGTGCCTCTTCTCTTCTTTTGGATGAAGCATAAGTAGTATATTTTATTTTTGCATAGAATCCATAGGAAAATATTGGTGCAATGCACATTCCTTCTATATTTGCAATGCATGACATTTTAGTGAAGGTGTGTTACTTGGATGTTGAAGCATGCAATATATATCTTATTATGTTCCATATCAATAACATCAAAGGTAAAGACATGGAAAGGTCCCTTGGCATTGATGAAGGTGAAGGAAATACTTGATCTTTGATTCCTATGTGAGATAGCTAGTTGGTGATCGCTCAGTGGTGTCTTTTAGTTGAAGGAGTAGATTGGTTTTTGAAAGTAATCAACTTTCATTATCTATTCATTTAGGTATATATTCAAATATTTAATAAGATTAAATTTTGAGGGTGTTTTGTTTGTTTCCAATGGTTGTTTTCCATAATCTCTTACATAT
>ML784153.1:159519-171113 GCA_009831015.1 Picea engelmannii | reverse complement strand
GACCTCCTCTAAAAACAAAAAATTCCATTAAATGTGTCTTAACTGCTTGTGGCTTCTAGAAACCAAACGAGCCACTCAACGCTTAGCATAACAACTCAATCCAAGATTTCAAGAGCTCAATAGTTGGATGCCATGAGCATGAGAAAAACCCATGTCGTCGATTCACCCAGCACAGGCTGTCGATATAATAACCACCAACTCGCCCACAATTTTAGTGTTGGATGGAGTGTTAGATGCAGTGTCGGATGGAGTATTGGATGCAGTGCCTGATGGAGTACCGGATGAGCTATTGGATGGAAAAACGTTGTGCGATTTTTCCATGTGACACATAGATCGCACATTAGCTTCTTGTGATCATCAAATCAAACTAAATAAAGCTTAAAACCATCACAAAACATCAATTATACGTACCTAGTATATGCTATGATGATTTGATATAAAAATCCTTCAAAAATTCTTCAAAATAGTTAAATACACATATAATACTGGTCAAAAAGGATTTAATCAACATCATTACTTAACCAAATCACGATCCCAACATTACCCCCACACCTAAGATTTTGTAGGTCCCATTGCAAACAAAAATGAATTGCCCCATATGACTAGATTTGTTGAGAAGGATTAGCTTTATAAGCTTCTCCCTCTTGTTCTGAAGATTTTGTCTTGTGCCTCTTATGATATTTCAATTCTGCCCTGAGGTTGCGATTGGTATTGGTCATTTGATCAACCAATCGTTGGAGGGAATTCACCTTTTCTTGTAGTATTGCATTTTCATGGTGAAGATTCTTATCCAAAGTCTTCCTCTCTTCCAATTGTTGCAGCAGCTGAACATTTTCTTGTTGTAGCTTTTTAATGGCTAGAGTATGAGCATATATCTCAGAGGAGGGCTTGGATCCCTTGAAATATGTAGAAAGTCTATCAGTTTTGGGATCTGGGGTAGGCATCTGTAAGGTAGGAGTAACAGGGGGTTTATGAGGAGAAGTAGATTCATATTTTGTCTCTCTATGAGGATCCAATTCTTCTTCAGACACTTCCCTGAGTCTTTTATGAGGGCTTTCAAGATCAAAGGATACTTGGATAGGGTACAAAGTGGTCGAGGTTTTCTCATAAGGTTTTCCTCTTGTATTTCGGGTACTCTTTCAAAAAGATCCTCTCTTCAATCGATTATCTCCTCTCCTATTTGTGGGGACTACAGGGAAGTCTTGTTGAATTACCTCTTGTAGCTTTTTGGGTGCATGATCAACAGACATTGAAGGCATTGGGGAGTTATCAATAGGATTCTTGGTCTTCTTGCCCGATGAGGCTGCAGGGGTATCAACAAGTTTCTTGGATTTTTGTTCCGATAAAGGGATAGCTTGAGCAAGAGGGTTTGGAGTTTTCGGATAATGGGGTTTGGATGGAATAACAGACCCTAGATCAAGTGTTTTCTTGCTAATCTTGATTGTAAAGTGAGGGTTTCAAAATTGGTAAATGAACCCATCCCATGATTTACCATGTTTTTCCAACTCGACTAAGACAAGTAGTTTGATGAGGCCATGGTGGAATAAGATGTTATGGGGATTGGTTACATTCTTCCGTACTTGGGAAGACATATTCTCCATACTTTTTAAGAAGAAAAAGGGAAAATTCAATGGCGTATTGAACTGAAAATGAGCTAATAATCGAAAGTGGTGGGCTTTAAAAATGAAATATCTACCTTCAGAAGTGATCAATATGGTGATGACTATGAGAGGGTTAATTAGATCCTATTTAATCCACTCCTTGGAGTATCCCTTTGCTCTAGAGATATTCTGAAACTCAGGTTTGAAGACCTTGTTATAACTCACTCATGGGAACTAGTGGTGTTTAAAATAGTGGTCTCCAACTCTTCGAAGCTTTGTGACTGAGGAAATTGATTCCTCGAAGAACACGAAGGTGAGAGATCCCACATGCACCATATATCCCTCGAATCTGAGGGCGAATTGCATAGAAATGTCATCATCGTGGCCCTGCAAATGAGCCAAGAACGGTCCCCACCCTGCGCGAAGGAACACTTCTTTTCACTGTGCGAACTCGGGGATGGCAAAGAGGTCAGCATAGGAGGACGAATCATATCGTTTGGGCATGGTGATAGTGAGGAGAAATGGACAGAGAGCGGAATTCGACAGAGGACGGGCGCAATCGGGCCGAATATGAGCGCGATTAAGCAGAGTTTGAGCGCAATTAGACAGAGGGTGAACATGTTGCATAAATGGGATAACAATTTGAGTGATTCCTCCATTTTTGAATGTTCCCAGGTTGGAAATGGTTGCATTCATCACACACGAGTTTCCATGTGTGAGCATGAGTGCGTCGATTTTGAATTCAAAGAGCATATTTTGGAGGCAATTGTAATGATGAAGGAGTTAGATCAATGTCCAAGTCTTTGACTTGGACATTTGATCATAAAAATGCTTAGGAATTGTATCATTTAATCTTAATTGCCATTAACTAACTCAAATAAATGAAATTGAATCCTGGTTACCTGAATTCGTGGACATTTACTGTGTGTATACATCTCGTTTGATCCTTCATATGGCGTGTCATCTGACACCTCATATGGTATTTTAAATGGCACCTCATACGACACTCCATATGGCACTCCATATGGAACTTCATATGGTACTTCATATGGTACCCATGTGCGAAATGAAATTTATTCATCCTGTAATGGATGTTTTGTCCATAGCATTCAATCTTAAAACAATTTTGATAGTCACAGTGAATAGGAGCAGAGGTAGGATAAGAGTGTTCCATTATTATTTGTTTTGCCAACGTGCTCACACAATATGTTCCTCTTTCTTGCATATTATAAGGCATGTAATCCAAATCTGTGATGAACAGTCTATAACGAAAAAAAAACCCAATTAAGTGGTCTGTTAAGGAAATGTACAACAGTTTATAACACACAAGAAATATTTAGATTTCAAAAATAAAATAACTGTTGATATAATAGCCTGTATCATGAAATCAATACACATAATTTTTTTACAAAGATTATACTTCTTCTAGGTAGTGTTATCATTTGTCAACTCATGAAACCCCTCCCCCACACCTAAGTATTGTGACACCTCACAATAAAAAATATAGGAAACCAGTCAATTCTCCCAATAGCCAAAGATTTACAGCTTGTTAAGTGTAGAGATAAATTTCACATATCGGTTTGACGAGACGGTTCGAATATGGCCCCACCTATAGGATAGAACATCCTACATATAGTTAAGAAGAGGTGGGTGAGAGATTTTCGAGATAGTCTCAAATTTAGTTCCTAATGGAAAATTTATGGAGTTCATTAACTTTATCTTAACCATAGATACATTGTGTCAGATTTGTCTACAAGTAATGTCGTACATCGGTACAAGTTTAAAGTTCTTATTTATTTTTTGTCAGATTATCATCCTCGCTAGGTAGAATGCCCCGCTGCCAACAAGCTTGTTCAGTACTCTGGCGGGTTTACCTAGTCATACCACATGCCGGTACCCACTGCCAGCAAACTTGTTCAGTATCCCAACGAGTTAGCCTCTTACACCCTCAGAGATTGGCCCTCCATCTTTTAAGATTTTAGTATAAGATTGCTTTGTGCAAGAAGATGGGGGGATAGCTCTGAAAACAACTTTTTTCTTTCTTTTTTTTTCTCAATTGGGATGGTATTTATGTTAGAGGATGACTTTTCGTTATATATTCCTTAGTGATTTTCCTGATGTAAGGGGTACTTAAACGGACGTAGCCTATTTAAAGATATGATATAATCAAGCATTTTTAGTGAGTAGTGGATGGTACCATTGGGAAAGAACGGAAAGGTATCTTTAGGCTCAACTAACTTTCTTCTTTTTTCTTTTTTAAGTTATTGTGATGTTTCCATAGCTAACCGCTAATCAGACCTCCTTGTTACTCTTTAATAAAGATACTTTACTCACTTACTCAGGGTTCTTGGGAAAACTATACGAATGACCTCTAAGCTTGATGGTTATGGTATCTCTTCCTTATATAGTGGTGAAGGTTTTAAGAGCAACTATTATTTAAAATGCCTTGAGAAAAATAAGATGAAAAATCTTTGCAAAAATATGTCTAATTACAACAAGTCATTATTCATTTGATGCTTAGCAGAAAACAAGGTTCAAGTATAGTAATATTTTGAAGAAAAATCCTTCTTTTATATTTCCTTGAAACTGTCTACTCTTGGTGAAATAAATACCTACAGAAATCTCTAGAATTGTCTATCAAAAAAATTCAAAATTATTTACATATGTACAGTCGGAAATTCATAAAACATTCAAGAAAAAGGGGGGAATTCCCCATATACTAAGGCCAATGCCTTTTCAGTTGACATGACCTGTAGAAAATCTTCTTTGGAAATGGGCATGTGATAAATTTTGATTCGGTGTCCATTTACTACAAAGAAGACTTGTCCATCATCAATTGTTTTGATTTTCACAGCCCCGTTGTCATACACGGTGACTACCTCGTAAGGACCCAACCGTCGAGTGGTAAGTTCACCTTTACAGGTTTTTAATCAAGATTCAAACAACAAAGCCCAATCACTAGATTGGAAGTGTTTCTTCTTAATAAACTTGTCATGCCACTTGCTCCTTTGTTTTTGGAATAATATTGTTCATTGGATAGCATCTTGCATGGTCTCATCCAACTCATTTAATTTTAGGGCTCTTTGTTTATGAGCCTCATCTAAGTTTAATCCCAATTCTACAGCAATACGAAAGGTCCTTACTTGGAATTCTATTGGTAGAAGAACTTGTTTCCCATATACTAGATCATAATGGGTATGCCCAATGGTGTTTCTCCAGGTGGTTTGATATGCCCACAAAGCCTCTGGAAGCCTGTCGGTCCAATCCCGATGATGTAATTGAATAGTATTGGTTAAGATAGCTTCCATAACTTTGTTTGTAGACTCTACCTAACCATTAGCTTGTGGACGGTATGGAGAATATTTGCAGTGTTTAATCCCATATTTCTCTGTTAGTTCTCTCATCAGCTTGGAAGTGAATTGAGTGCCTTGGTCTATAACAATTTCACGAGGAACACCGAAGTGGGTAAAGATGTCTTCATAAATGAATTTGACAACGGATATTTATGTAGCCCTAAATAGGGCTTTTGCCTCTAGCCACTTGGGGACATAATCTATACAAACCAAAATATAATTTTTCTTACGAGACATGGGTGAAATTGGTCCTACAAAGTCAAGGGCCCATTTTTTGAAAGGTTCTATCATAACTTGGGCACGCAAGGGCATTTTGTCAGCTGACGTGGGTCTCCCTATTCTTTGAAAAATATCACAACTCCTCACATACTTGGTAGCATCCTTGAAAATTCTAGGTCAATAGTAACCTGAATGCAATACCTTATATGTTGTACGTTTGTCAGAAAAGTGGCCACCACATGGTCCATCATGACAACTTCGTAGTATTTCTGGTATCTTGTCTTCTCAGACACATATATGAATAATCAAATCAGGACTTGTACGAAAAAGGTCATGGCCAACCCAAGAGTAATTGGAACTTTGCGTAATAATTATACGCTTTTCATGAGGTGACAAATCAGATGGTAACTTCCTAGTAGCCAAATAGTTTTCCATATCTGCAAACCATGGGGTGTTTATAGAAAGGGAAAAAATGTGCTCGTCTAGGAAACTATCATCTACAGAAATATCATCATCCTCATTTTTTATTTGTGAAAGAAAATCAACTACCAAATTCTCCTTTCCAAGTCAGTCAAGAATGGTGATGTTAAACTCTTGCAATAGCAGGAGCCACCTAGTCACTCGACCATTAGTTATGGGTTTATTCATGAGAAATGTAATGGTGGAATGATCTGTATGTACAAATACTTTGTAAACTGTGATGTAATGGCGAAACTTATTGATAGCATGAACTACTGCCAATAATTCCTTCTCGGTAACTGTATAGATTAACTCGGCAGGGGACAAGTTCTTGCTCACAAAATAAATGGCATAGGGTTTCTTGTCTTCTTTCTGCCCTAATACTCCTCCTATTGCAGTGTCGAAGGCATCAATGGATATATGAAATGGGAGAGCCCAATTGGGATCTCTAAGAACTGGTGCCACAGACAACCTAGCTTTCAGGGTTTCAAAGGCAATTTAACACTGCTTAGTCTAAACAAAATCAACATCATTTATTAACAATCCAAACATAGGTGCAACAATCTTTGTGAAATTTCCAATAAATCGTCGGTAATATCCGGCATGTCCAAGAAATATTCTCACCTCTTTCTGAGTCTTTGGGGATGGAAGTCTGACGATGACCTCAATATTAGCAGGATCAACTTTAATCCCTTTAGATGAAACATGATGTCCTAGAACTACTCCCTCAATCAACAACATTTTACATTTTTCATGACTTAACGATAAGTTCATTTCTTGGCATTTGATAAGGACTTTTTCTAAATTATCTAAGGCTTCCTGGTAAGTATTGCCATATATTGTGAAGTCATCCATGTATACCTCCACACAATCATGACTAAGATCAACAAATATCTCTAGTACTGCTCGTTGAAATGTGGCAGGAGCATTACACAATCCAAATGGTAAGACCCTATAGGCATAGGTGCCCCAAGGACAAGTAAAGGTAGTCTTGTCCTGATCCTCGGGTGCTATGAGAATTTGATTGTACCTACTATATCCATCTAAAAAGGAGAAATATTTATTTCCAGACAGGGTATCCAAAATTTGGTCAATGAAAGGAAGAGAAAAGCAATCCTTCAGAGTGTCTTTGTTGAGTTCCTGAAAATCAACACAAATTCTCCATTTCCCGGTCACTTTCTTTGGAACCACTACAAGCGGGGATACCCACTTATTGTAGGAGATGAGATAAATAAATCCAACATTTAATAACTTTTGGATCTCCTCTCTTACTATATCTTTGAGTGATGGGTTCATCCTTCTCTGGGGTTGCCTAACAGGTGTTACTTCCCCCTAGGTATATATGTGATGGATACATGTGTTAGGGTGTATACCCTTCATTTCAGTGTATTCCCAGGTGAATGCCCCTGATTGTTATTTAAGGATACTTACTAACTGTTTTTGTTGGTCTGCATCTAGCCCGAAGTTTATATGTAGAAATTTTTCTGGACTAATCTCGTAGAGCATGGTACAAGATGTGGCAGACTCGTCTATCTTGAAGATGAAAGATGTCGAAGACAAAATGGATGGGTCCAATTGTTCCTGAAATTATTCCCCAAACATGTACTCAATTTGGGGAAAATATTGTGGAAAATCAACACACGTGATAGCATAAATGAACTGGTTTAGCAAATTTTCCATTTTGTGCTCCTAAAGTGCCCAGGAATGATCACTTGGCAACATAGGTTCTTCCCAGTCCTCATTCTCATATGGACATTCAAGACACCATAGATTCTCCATGATAGGTTGGTCTGGAGGGTATATGGTGAGCTTCTGGATAGAAAGTCCATTTGAAATGGTCATTTCTCCCTCTCTACAACCAATAAACGCATTGGTTGTGGCTAACCAAGGTCTTCTCAAAATAACGGGATGGCGTTTGGTAGGATCCTTTGAGTGGATGACTAGAAAGTCTACTAGGTACTCTCATGAGGCTAAAGCAACTATGATATCATCCAAAATTCCTTCAGGTATAACCCTAGTCTTATCTACTAATTCCAAAATGGTTGGGGTAGGTCTAAGAAGAGGTTTTAATAGTAATTCCTCCAAGGTAGTAATGGTCATGACATTGATGGTTTCCCCTAGGTCTATGAGAGTGTTTCCAATGGAAACCTCATTAATGGTTATGGTCACTACGGGGTTTCTTGGGTTCCCATATTTTTCTACCTTAGGCTGCTCTGATATGTACTCAGAAAGTTATCCTATCAAATGTATTGTTGGAGGATCCTTCTACTTCCTCCCTGGCTTCTTAATACACAATTCTTTGACCACCTTACTATAGATTGGAATATACTTAATGGCTTGTAGCAAGGGAATCTTGACACAAATATTCTTCAATTCATTCAAGATGTCAAATTTCGATCGGGTGGTAGGTTTCTYGATTACTAATATTTTTGGATAAGGAGGGGCCTTCGTAATTTGTGAAGGTTCATTTTGGGGAAGCTTGGGTTCTTGGTCCTTAGGAATAATAACATCTTCCCACCTAGTGTCATCCATGGGTTGTTTGGGGGTTTCCTYTTATTCTTCTTCCYGGATGACTACTGAAGGCCTTTTCCTGTCCAGAAATCTTCTTGACCAGAGTTGAATCTCTTGCAATGGAATAGGAGAAATAACATATGTCAGGAAGGCATGCATCTCAACATTATGGAGAGRTTGAGTGRGMTTATTATTGGGATTGGGTACTGGTTGTGCCGGTAAAAWTTTCAGTCTTGGAGAGCTTGAATTCTGGTATTGTTGTGGTTGTTATTGTGGAATAGGAGGTAAAGGTGGTGGAACAAAACCTGACAGAAGTTGTGGAATGTTTGGTGGAAATTGAGGGTAAGGATGGTTGGGCATAGAGACAGGTGGAGCTTGAGGGTTCCTTTGGTTATGCCCTCCTCTCCATCCTTGAAGCCAAGGATGTTGGTACAGTGTACACCAATTTTCAACTTGGTGAGTTCCACTGTTGTGGTTGTTGATAATAGGGTGGAACTTGAGGTTGTAGATCCGGGTATGTAGGTTGATTCCTAGGTTTCCATGGCCTCCTAGGTGCATAAGAGGACTCCCCAGGATCCCCACTCCTATAGATGGCTAACAAACCACGCAATGATGGACATTTTTCAGTTGAGTGGTCCTCCGTGTAGAAGCCACAAACTGAGATTTTATCTAATGGGCATTCCCTTGAGGAATGCCTCCTCCTGCATCTTGGGCAATATATGCTCATTGCTGCATTTTCCTCCTCCTGTTTCTTTTTAATCTTTAGGGTGTCCAATTGGGAACCTATTTTTCTTAAGATATATATCTTGAAGTTCTCTAAAAGGTTCCCTATCTCTACTCTTGTGATACCACCTGAATTAACTGGTTTTAAGTTTCTACTGTAAGGATCCCGAACATTCTTCTCTATTTTAGCTCTGCTCCTTGAGTAATTTTTACACATTTCATAGATTTCGTCAAATGGTTTATGGGAGATGTCACCTGATTCCATCAGGTTAAGTATCTCTAGGTATTCCTCTGAAATTCCCTTAAGGAAAAGATCCCTAACTGCATCATTTGGAAGGTCATGGTATTTTTATTTCTAGGAGATATAAGCAAATCGTTCCATATAATCCTCGAGATTCTCGTCTTCTAACTGTTGGACTTTGAAAATATCATTACGAGACTCCTTGGTCTTGTAGTAGTCTTGGTAATTTTTAAGAAATATATCTTTCATGGCTTCCCAAGACCTAATACTGGACTCTCCCAACCCCATCAACCATCTTAGTGCAGATTCCTTTAGGGTGGCAGGAAAGAGTTTTAGTTTCATGGCATCTTGTAAGTAGTTGTAGCTCCTACACAAGATGTCGAACTCAAATAGGAAGGTATTCGGGTCTTCATTACCTTTTATCGTAAAAGGTGGGCAATGTTGAGAGGGGAATGTTTTTCATATTGACATTCAGTGTGGTGTCCTAAATTGGAAACTCGAAGGTAGTTTTGGTTTGGTTTCCAGCTTCTTCTCCCTCCTCATGTCTTACATTGTTGTGATCCTCGTGATCTTCCATACCAGTTTGGTTTCCAAAAAGAGAGTACCTAGGTGGTTTTATCCCTGAAGATAACAAAGTATCCCAAGTTTTTTGTCTAGGAAAGGTATCCCTCTGATGGGAAGGTCTTCCTAATGCTTGAATGTCTGGGACTCTACTCGAGTCGGTTGATATTATCGGTGCCAAAGTTTATGTATCAATTTGAGAGACAATTATATTGGGTGAACTACCAAACAAAGTATTCACCTGTTCAGGGTCTATGATGTTTTCAAAATTAGGATCTCTTGATGGTGGTAAGAAAACAAAGGTTGTATTGGTTGGTTCTACAGAAGGCTCGAGTGGTCTTGCCTCACATCCCACTATTACTGATGCTTCAATTTTCTATTCTATAGTGCTCCATGTCTTAGTCTCTTAAGAGACTACTTTAGCTCTTTGGGTTGAGCTAGTTCCTATTTTTTGGTATCGGTCTGCGGAGTTTATGAGTGGAATGTTCCTTCTCCTGAAAAGTTTGGAAGGAACCTTGTTTGAAAGGTCTGATTTGGATTTAATGTATCTACCCTTTGGGTCCCTAGGTTTGTTCATGAAAGCAAACAAAAAGAAAAACTACCATTGGGTTTGGGGGAACCTGCTATAACATATGTGCAGGTTCTTACCTCTTGTCTTAAAGTTCCCCTGCCACCAATTTAATTCTAAAGTTTAGAAATGATCTATTTCCTACCTTGAGACAACTCCCCGGCAACGATGCCAAAAGTGATGGGTGTTCTATATGCACTAAAAACCATTAATTAAATTTTCAACCTGGGGTAAGTAAACTTAGAGTTGTAGCACTATATTTGCCAAGGTAGAAAAGTTACAGGAAGTATAGTCTAACTAAGGAGATGGTCTATCTAAGGGATAATATATTTAAGAAAAGCCTATCAATGAGCAAACCCTATCAAGGAACTTAAACTATTTACCCTAAGTAACTTGAACAATGGATCGATGGATTGTCCTAAAGAAGCAAATGAAAACCCTAAAATGAACAAGTTAACTTAATCAATATAATGAGCAAAAGCAAGCCATCTATCTAATCTATTCAACTTAATGAACAATAGCAATAGTAAACTAGTCTAATCAATCTATTTCAAACTAATGAGCATCAACAAGTAAACAAATAATCAATCAAATAACTAACCTATGGAAACTTCTTCAGCAAGTAAACTAATAAGCAATCAAATAACTAACCTATGGAAATTTCTTCAACAAGTAAACTAATCAAAACTACTCAACATGTAACTAATCAAACTATTAAGAAAGTGAACTCTATTCTTAAGATAAAACTCATAATTATTTATAATCTATAAAAGGAAATCTTAACCTATTGAATTAAAAACATCATAACATAATTCAAATATTAATCAACAATTGCTCTTAATCTACAATAACAAGAAACTTCAAATATAATGATGATGATTATGTCTTTGGTGTCTTATGACATCACGATGGCATCTAACAATTAGTGATAGCTCGAGAGGAATAATTTCAATATTAACTTCTATAGAGAAATGAAAGGGATGAATCAGGCAATCTAATGAGAGCTTAGCCATCATAGAAGAAATATCAACTATCCTGAAAATCCATGTGATCTCCCAATTTATGCATTAATCATCAACAAATAAGAAAACACTATTCTACTTAATTCATGTAGAAATTTCAATACAAATTAAGTATTTCCTGTGATTCTCCTAATCTAACAATTATACGCCACTGTTAAATACATAATCGCTTCTACTATTATTCTTGTGGAAAATTAAACCACGATCACAAAGTGAAATATCAAGAACACATAACACAGAAGTTTTACCGGGAAAGCGTAAAGCTAAAAACCCCACTATCATATATTATGTATATATCATGAATCATGAAACAATCTCATACAAAACTCTAATCCA
>ML784153.1:126280-136695 GCA_009831015.1 Picea engelmannii | reverse complement strand
TATGGGAAGGAAAATCCCATACTTGTGAATCTAGTTCCCATGTGGAACAAATCTGAAAATAAAATGTGGAATTTGGATATCTGTGGGTGACATATTTTCAAGAAAATTTTGAATTGGAATTGATGATAACATATCACAAATTTTTGTGTACATGTGATGCAGCTGAGATAAAAATGATCTGTCTAGGGAGGACAAATGAAAGCTATCAAATCTGAAAGCATGAAAAAGGCTATTGTTGTGACATGAGAACCCTGTGATAAGTCATGATATCCCTAGAATATGATGTGTTGTGGTAACACATGCTAGAGGGACACCTCGGCAGAGCAAGTCTGAGGGACGCCTCAACCGTAAGATTCAATGAAGTCTCTAGAAATCTTATTGTGCAAGAAAACCTTGACAACACAAGATGGGTTGCTCGAGGGACTATATCGTAGAGAAGGGAATGCCTGAGTCTCGGCCTGGAGGGTGAGTGTATGCAAGGAAGAGAAGACTTTGAAAATTATTGTAAACTATTGATTGTAATCATGCACACAGGGGGTATTTCAAAGAAAACAATGAGCCAAGTTAACAAGACAGCCATATGGATGTATATCCATGAACTTCGTAGATAAGTAATGTGTTGAATTATCAAAATTTCCTCTTAAATTATGAACAACAATAAAATGTTTATGCATGAAATTGTGAATTGACATGCTTGTTGTTCGAAATGTTGTAGGCATACGATAAATGTTGAGGATCTAGAAAAGGACCAAGCTATGAAGGAAAAGAAGAAGGTAATGATGAAGCAATTTAATTACAAAGGCATGACATGTGTTACTAAGAAAGAACACTAAGGATGGTGTTCCTTTGAAGGGGGAGGGGATTATAACACCCATGTTTCCCCCAACTTGTAATTAATCATTACTTATGATTTCCACGACATGGCATGTGAACAATGTAAATGTTTTATTGTTTATATTTCCAACGACTAACTGTGGGGGTGAAGCCTTGAAGTACTAGCCATGATACCACTAGAAGAAAGAGTGAGGAAACATGTAAAGAGGGTATATCATTCCAAGATGACCCAATCCTCTTTGCTGAAATATTTGATTTGGAATAATAAGCCTCATCCTAGTCCCAAGGAAAAAGAATCAGTTAATGAGAAAAGGACTCGTGGTTGGACAACCAACTACCCCAATTAATGGAAGCATGGAGGGTCTGGCTGAGAAGACAAAAAACTGTCAGCCCAAAGTACAACAGAGTGAATTATTCTTGCAAGCCTAGATTGACTTGATTTCCTTCGGACAGAAGAAATAGGATGGTTCCAGAACCTTCCTCTGGGGGAGGTGTGCAAGAATACATAGAAAGGTAGAAAAAAAAAGGAGACACACGAAGAGGTCTATGGACCATTCAGAAAGAAGAAGAGCACGTGAGGCTCTCGAGTTTAGAAGAAGAACTGAAAATTAAGCTATTATGATTACAGGAGAGACTGGCCAATGTTTTCTAATCAAGTTTATAAACTTAGTTGTGTGATTGAGTGAGTGATCACGGAAGGCTCCCTTGCTTGGTGGATAGAAAACTGGACTGCTAGCTTCCTATGGGAAAAGGGGAGAGACCTCTAGGATTTTGTAGAAGACCCGAGGAAAAGAGAGAACTCCATGGTGGTATCATGGCTTGGCACAAGGGTGGCTAGAGTGATAAGAGTGAATGCCTCTGAACCTACGATTGGGTGGAAAGGCGAACACCCACAGTTAGTTTGGTAGCTCTAACTCACAATACAGATAAGTATTTCACATATTTTGTGTAATTGAATTGAAATGTGTGATTTGGATGCATGTTATTGTGTTAGATATGTACATTGCATGATTAATGGTAATAATGCTTGTTTTCATTTGTAAACTCCTGCCTTTGGGTGATTGTAGGATGACAAGTTTGGTGCATGCCTTGCATAGTTGAATATAATTATCCTAAAATGTCTGAATTAAATATTTAATCTTACATTATGTCAAGGATTTTCCGCTTCTTCTTGTCTAGAAAAGGAGAATTGTTAGTAATGGGTTTTTAAATGAATCTAGGGCATAAGAGTTTGGCCTTTGTGTTGATTGGAAAGTCCTCAAGGGACTATCTAGGGACCAAACCTAAAAATATAGAGTCGTGACAGACTCCATGGGATAACTTTGAACCTGTCAATCCCTTAAAACCATCGTTGTCCTGTTACAGGATTTGGATTCTGAAGTAAAAGGTGCTTCCTTCAACCCATTCTCCCTAGTGACCGCAGGCTCAAGTCTGTGGCCTAACCAAATATCGGATAAGATTTGAGAGTATAGCCCTTGGGGGCTTGTTAAAGTTCCATATGACCAGGACTTAGGAACCCTATGCTATGTGAAAAAGGAGCCAAGTGTTACCCAGAGAGAAGACACTTTGTATAAAGGATTGTGCTATCGTAGTTGTCCATTTACATTTATGGGCATGTTTTAACCATTATATAAAGTAATCTTTCTTAGTCGTCGATCTAAGAACCTTTGGTACCCTTCTTGACCGTTGGATGTGAGCCACGGTCATTCGATGTTGACCCACTACAGGCATAAAATAGTTTGAAGCGGCCGAAAATCCCAAACACCAAACTCATGAAGTAACGTGGGTCGTCGATCAAAGAAACATCAGGATCTTTCCTAACCATTGGATATAAGCCATGGTCAATTTGGCGTTGACTCATTCTGGGAGTAAAAAGGTGTTAAAAGGTCAAAATCCCTGAATGGAAAAGTCATGAAATAACGTGGGTTGTATATCTAAGGCTCCTTTGGAACCCTTCTCGATCGTTAGATCAAGTACAGTGAAAGGATAGAGTAAGTGGTACCAATAAAGGACAGCAAGAAGTCATTCCTACTTTATGACCTCTTCGGTAGGTAACCCTTCAGGATTATTGGGTTAAGAACTGTAAGGGACACGAAGTCATGAAATCTCGACGTAGCGAAATTTCACCAATAGTTAGATCATGGGGAAGAATTTGTGAGCATTGTGAGTCATTGATCTGAGGCTCCGTTGGGATCCTTTCTCAATCGTTTGATCAACCGGTGGAAGGACAACATAAGTAATTTGGTGAAGTCCTACTCCAATAAACGTAAGGCACAAGGGCTAAGAACATCATGAAGCGTCGAAGGCCGAAGTACGTGGCAAGGAAGTCCGAGACTTTAGGACTTCGGGGCTCCAAAAAATTTGACATGTTGGTGCATAAGAATATCCCGAAGGCCGAAGTATGTGGCAAGGAATTCTAGAACTTTGGAGATCCGAGACTCTGGAAGAGAAGAGGATATAGGAGAGTGTGTTAAGCAATGAAGCATCTAATTTCCCTTGTTGTAGTGTCCAGTTCCAATTGGACAGACCCTCGTACACCATGATGATGTGGCATGTCTGGATAATTCCACATGGCATTGTGGGATTGGTCGCAAGTTAGGTGTGGGACCCCCACCCCTTGTCAATTCTAAACCACATGTCCAGTGTGGATAATCTACACCTTCATATCTTTAAGGGTGGACAGAGCTCTACCATGGATCCCGATGAGGAAAGAGATTTTGGGACTTCGAGTCTCTAGGGATGTTTCTAGATCTGCACAAGAATGGCGAAAAGGATCATGATAGTGCCATGTCGGAGGGAACGAGAGAAGTGATTCCACATGGAAAAGGGGGTGGCCATTGGCCAATGATTCCCTGAAAACTTCGAAAGGCCATAAATTTCTAACCAAGTCTCAGTTTTGGATGAGTTTATAGTCGTTGGAAAGCTCTCAGAGAGAAGAAGGAAACGATGCCCTTATTCGAGGAAATCGGAGATGTTGTAGGAAGGAAAAAAAATTATACCCCATCCCTTAAAAGGGTACTTAAGGGGTTGGGTGTGTGACAAGAAAGAAGTGGTTGATTTTATTTCTAGGTGTTTGGAATGCCAAAATTCCAAGACTGAGCATAGACACCTAGCTGGGTTGCTACAACCATTACCCATTATTGAGTGGAAATGAGAAGTCGTAATGATAGATTTCATAGCCAATTTTCCGAGAACAAATAAGCAACATGATTCTATCATGGAAATGGTGGATAAGCTTACTAAAGTTGCCCATTTTATTCCAATGAAGCTCACTCACAAGGTAGCTAAAATTGTTGATATTTATATGAGAAAAATTGCTAGGTTACATGGTGTTCCTAAGACAATTGTATCTGACAGAGATCCCAAATTTACATCAAATTTTTGGAAAGGATTTGGGACCAATCTTAACTTTAGCGTAGCCTATCATCCAGAGTCAGATGGGAAAACATAGAGGGTGAATCAAGTGATTGAAGATATGTTGAGGATGTACATGATAGATAAACCATCCAAATGGGAGGATTATTTGCATTTGGTGAAGTTTTATTTTAACAATGGGTATCAAGCATCTCTAAAGATGAGGCCATTTGGGGCACTTTATGGCAGAAAAAGAAACACACCAGTGAGATGGGACAACCCAATAGACAGAGCAGTGGTTGGACTAGAATTACTCAGGGAAATGGAAGAGCAGATGGTGAGAATAAACCAAAATTTGAAGGCTACCCATGACAGGCAGAAAAGTTATGCTAAATAGGGAAGAACTCGCAGAGAGTTCAAAGTGGGTGAGCATGTGTTCTTAAAAGTAAAAGCCAAGAGAAGTTCCATGAAGTTCAAAAATTGTTCAAAACTGGCAGCTCATTATTTTGGGTCGTTTGAAATCCAGGAGAGGATTGGTCATGCAGCATACATGCTTGCCTTACCTGCATCAATGTATATTCATAATGTATTTCATCTATCATTGCTTAAAACATATGTATTTGATGTTAATCATGTCATTGATTGGAATGTGATTCAAGTGGAGAAAGAAGGAGACTTATGAGGTTCAGTCGATATGCATATTGGATCGGAAAGTTAAGTTGCTCCGGAATCGAGCAATAGGACTAGTAAAGGTCCAAAGGACCTAGTAGAGTCCTGAGGATGCAACTTGGGAGCATGAGGATGCTATGTGAGCATAATACCCACATTTTTTTTAGCACTCGTGAAGTTGTGTTTATATGTATATAATGCACTAAGGACAATGAATAAATAAGGGGGAGGGGAATGTAATACCCCTGGGTTGAACCCCAAGTGTACATATAAATATAAATGAACACATAGGATGGTGATCCAGAGCATTTGGGCTAGAGTGCCTTTCTGTATTTGTATTTTGAGGCTGGAGAACCTGTGTGGTTATTAGACTAGAGATCCAGATGCTAAAATGGTCAGTGAACCATCATTGTAATAGTTAGTCACATGTAAATATTAATGAAAACACATCATTCTTGCAGACCAACCATGTAAAAGAGTATGGGGGTCTAAACTCCACTAGAATGGGAAAAGGGGGATAAGAGTCTAAAAGGGGGCTAGGCTAAGGGGGCTTAAGCCAAAAAGGAATATTTTATCAATATTCCTAAAATTAAAGTCTAAAGTAGGGGATAATGCATTTTATCTTAAGTCCCTATGAAGAAACATATCATCGTGTGAGGGAACCCATGTGTTTCCCATGTAGTTTCCAACATGACAAGTGTCAAGTTGGGAACATGCACATAAGTTTTGGGGACTTTAGTTCATTTTCTACCATTCCATTATTATTCATTGTCACCTCACAACCTCCATACTATGGTCATATGTACCTTCATGTTTCTAGTACCTGTACATGTACCTATACCGGGGAGAGATTTGGATCTGGATTGAAGAGTCGGGTTGTCAAGCCCGTAGGACATTAAAGAAGTGGGTTTTCAAGCCCATGAGCATTCTCTCTAGATGAGAGAATTGTTAGGAATTGGTTTCCCAAGGTGCCAAGCTACAACTAGAGGGCTCTTAGACTTCCTATTCGGCCTGTTGTTGAAGCCACTGAAGGGAAGTGGGGCAGTCGAAGGACTATTAAGCAGAGAAGGGGCACACTTCCTGTGGTGGGATAGACATGTGGGGAATTATAGTTTGTAGGTTGTTAGTTTGATTTGGCACCTATGTCTGAGTTTTATGTTGTCTGAGAAACCTTAGCCTGATTAGTATTTCCTTACTCGGGTGGAGTTTAGCCCCAACTTAGGGGTGATCTGTTGTTGAAAGTTTATGTGTAGTGCAGTCTAAGGATGGGAGGAACATGGAAGGTCTCCACACAATTGTTGTTCTTTTAGAAAAGATAAGTGTCATTTATGATCTTGTTTAATTTACTGTGTGTTAATTATTAGTTTTTTGTTTTGGGTTTCCCTGTATAAGATGCATGTGTACATGGTTATTATTCATCATGAGTTTATGCATTTTTAGAGTATTATCCTTCATTAATCTGAGCATTTGCAAAATTATATTAGTTACTTAAATGGTATTGGAGTTCAGAAACTTTCATGTGGCATTTCCTAGCAGGAGTCTGGGGATGTTACACATGATGCCCTTGAAGAAAAATACTTTGCGCATGCGTAGAGTATCCAACATCACATTAAATATTAGGTGGTGTCGACACTTTGGTGTAATAAAGGAAAATGTGACACGTAGTATTGTTACGAATATTTAGTTCACTTCGGGAAAATCAAGACGTAAATGCAATCGTCAGCTAAGGGATTTTGTCGATTTGGAAAGCATGGAAACTTAATTACTATGACAGGATGAAAGAACGACATGAAGGGTGCAGATAAATAACATGGCATGCCTAGGTGACTTTGATGGAAGGAATTAAAGTGGTTATCGACCAACCAACAATGAGGACTTGGCGGTAAATTCAAACCAAGGTAGTAAGGCAACCTCACAATGTGGGACATTTATATCAGGGTACATCCATGATCGAAGACTATTATGGCTCACTGACAGCTCAAAAACCTCTTGTCTGGTGCTTATTAAACTACCCATACCCGGTCTCTGAGGTTTCCACTTTTTATCTAAATCCAGAAGGGGAACAAGAGCAACGCTGACGAGAGAAGTTCCTAGCTACCAACCAGACAAGTTCAACCATGTTGTTAAGTCTTGAAGTGGTTTCAAGATCTATATCCCAACTCAAAATCACGTGGCCATTACCAAACATAATGTCTTCCCCAAGCAAACCCCACACACGATAAAATTCCAAGGCAATGAAATAATGGTCAGTACCAGAACCAACAAGGTTGAATGGAGTAAGTTTTAATGGGTTGAAGTTGGGGAAATTTACAGTGTTGCAGTGTACTCACCACAACATTCACAACCCCAACCATTTTTTGAAACTACAGTTTGATGAATATGCATATGTCATCCAACGATTCGATGGCACATAAAAGATAACTATCCATAAATGGGCAAAGCCCTTTCAACAATCTAGTATCTTGAATTTTCTCAACTTCCAGCATTTCAATCGAGCCCTATAAGTTCTAACTTGTGTTCTCTTCTTGCTTAGAAGGTTGCATGAGGTTTTCTATGGCTTGACCAGCCATACACAATAGACCATAATACCATGCATTGGGTCTCGAGCCTCTTGATATCCAATGAAGACCCAACCAGTGCCATCAAAGAGAAAGATATGGCCTAGGAGGAAGTCTACACCAAATTTGGGATGCACATATAGAAGCACAGGGTTGTGATTCCCAAGATCAATGATGTGACAGTTAGGTTTGTGACGCAATTTCTTGCATGCAATTTCCTGCAAAAATGCCAGAGGGATGAATTCCCCCTCAGTGTCGTGCTCTTCGCTGAGAGATGTGTTGGAGGCATCCAAATGGCATGGGATCAATACCTCTTGAATGAGTTTGTGAATGATTGTCTCGATGCCCAGGACTCGGGAAAATAATTTCACTATAGCTGGGTGATTTTGTTACTTGGCTTGGTTCTATGGAATTCTCCCCTTGGCCATGAAGAGGATGAAAAATAGGCACCATTGTTTGTTTCCCTCGGATTCTTAACACTCTAGTAGATCAAAGAACAGTTGGTCCAGGTGGAGCGCAACAAGACCTTCCAAAAATTGTTAACGCAGTTGATATTTGTCACCAATGCGATGGTACACATACTGAAGCATCTTTTGAACAGGTATGCATATTATTTTAATTTAAATGTGATTTCCATAATGTTTTCATTTACCCTGATGCAGACAAGGAAAAAGCCAAGGCCAAACTCCCTTTTGCATATTAGAGAAGGAAATCCAACTAGGTGTTGCAGCATGGCATGAAGACAACCAACCCCCATTTGTCAACAAGAAACCTCGGCTCGAGACGTGAACAATGAAGTATCAGGAAAATAAATGAGTCGTAGTTACAGACCGACATAAAGAAATGGCCTCAAGATCTCAAGCACAAATGGACAACACTTCCACCGCACCAATACAACATACCTAGGAGGAGAAAATGTAGACTAAGGAGGATTCAGAAGTAGATGAAGACATGGTTCACAAGTGTAAGCAACACACAAATACACAGGGTCCAACTCCCATCAATTTGGACCCCATCATAGAGGAAGAGCATGCACCCTCACACTAGCCCAAAACCACTAGAATTGAGCAAGAGAAATCATTGTCACTTGAGTGGAACATTGAACTATCTATGGGATAGCCAATGAAATGGTCGATAAGGACCAAATATTCTACATGTATCTTGCAGCAGCACAAGTTGCAGTCACCCCTATGCTTGAGAAAATGGAGCTCATTAACATTCATGCTCTTCAAGTCATAGTCATCGACAAAGATTGGGTGGTCAAGCTTGTTTTCCCCATTTTGTGGATAACTAAGGAGATTATGTCTCGAGGCCCTCATGTTGCAAGTATGGAGTACCGAGAGACTACATGACTAGCAGTACCCTTTTGCACAGTTGGAAACCCCTCTCACCACAATAGATGGTCACAGATTTCCAGATGGCATCCACCACTTTCTGGAAGGCAGCATGCCTTGCTCCATGAGGAACAAATCAGTATTATGGTGAGCATCATTTCAATATTTAATCCAATTGAGTATGTTGTATCTTAGATTGCTCTAGATTTCATGATATATGCTTGGACATTATGCCCTTTTCCCTGCTTCAACTTGGTGGTTGACATTATGCCCTAGTAAGTGGTCTTCCTTGGGGATGGGTTTGCTACTAGGAACTCCCTTAAAGATCCATCGTACCATTATCAACCATACTTATTGTTGTTCCTGAGTCTGTACTTAAGGCTTAAACGTACAATGTCAAGGCATCCGAAAGTATGATAAAGGTTGGCAAAAGATTGCACTAACCTTCGGTATAGGAAACTAGTGAGGATTTCTACATTCTTGCCATCTAGCTTCCAACTGTTCCTGGATAGTAATATCTCGTTCAATGGCTGCCCATGATTGTTCCAATTCGTCACGGGTGTCCGCAATTTTAAGGATTGTGTCAAAGAGATTTAGGGCGATATGTATTTGATTAGAAAGCTCGGGTTGAATGTTAGGTTGAGTTGTTGCAAGGACAGTCATTTAGGAACAGTTCCAGTATGGAAATGGTTTTTAAAGAGAGAATTTATTTGTTGTTTTAATTCGGATGAAATAAAGAGAAACCTTTGCATGAAAAAACGAAATAAGAATGCAAATGAAGGCCCTTTCTTGTAACTGTGTTGTTTCCGATAAAAATAATGTGAGATGGGAGAAAACATTAAGCTGTAGATGACGCGAAGTTCCTGTCAGTGGAAAACTCACGTATACACAGAAGAAGCAATTGACATAAACATAATTGACCTAGTGTAAATAAACATAAAATTCTGTAAGTGTAAATTGGTCTTGCACCCGCTAATAGCTGGTGCAGAGGAAAGACAAGAGACAATTACAGAAAAAAGATGCAAACCTTTCACCATAGTAGTGGTCGTACTAAATTACAGTGATACACATCAATTATGTAGAGCAAAATGAAAAGAAACAAAGAACATGACGAAACAAACTTGCAACATAGTCGTGACAGAATCGGGAATCTTCAAATTGCTTGCATTAACTCCTTTAATGCAAAGACTCTCTTACAGTTAGTCCCAAAAAAGTCCAGCCCTGTTCTCTTCTTTTTGTAATCTATTTATACAAAATTTGCCTCTTGGTTCAAAAGAGAGAAATTCCTCCATCTGTTCGAATCTGTTTACAAAAAGGTGCCAGGTGCTTGTTTTTGCTTAGATTTAATACATATGATACACTTGTCTAAAAAATGAAATACAAGCTGTGAAGGTTTTGCATTGACAGTTGGGGGGAGTGAGATAATTCCATTTCACCCATTCTACCTTCAAGAAGTGTTAGGTGCCTGTCTTCGCATGGATTCAGTGTACATGATACACTTGTCCACAAACTGGGTCATAAGCTGTGAAGGCTCGGCCTGACAACGGGCTTCGGCAAGATAACACTCTCAGGCCAACTGTGGAAGCTTATCATTTATTTGTATATCAACGAGTTCAAGGGCGCCAAGTTGTGCACTAGGCTGAATCAAATGTTTGTAGATTTGAGC
>ML784153.1:98627-119365 GCA_009831015.1 Picea engelmannii | reverse complement strand
AGGATATCCAAGTATAAAATCCCCATCATCCATTTCTATAGCATTAAAATATGAATGGAAAGCATATTTATTCATTGTAATCCTCAAATGTTTAAAAATTTGAAAATTCTTACCCTCAACCTATAGGCTTAGGAGATGCCTTACAGGACTTGTAATCTTTTAGCCAAGTCAACATGGATGAAATTATACTTGTTGCTATGGTTTATAGGTATAGTGACCTTCTCTTGTTGAAGATATCCATGAACCTATAACATGTGATCCAAAAAGGATCCAGAGAAGGCTAAGAACAACTCAGAATGCGCAAAGGCAACTCAGGACACTCAGAATGGCTTCAGCAAACATAGAAAGGCCAAAGATTCAAAGTTCCCAAAATTCAGTGAAAATGACATGATCGTAAAGAGCACGTCACAATATTTCTAACGACGTAAACGACTCGTCAAACAGAGTTACAGATTGAAAGATATTCACGGTCAAAGTTTTGGTCAACCTAGCCCAATCAGCAGGGATGAGTCAACAACCGAATATTTAATATATATATATTAAGAACCCCACCAAATATGGCGGTGGTTCCGCCACATATGGCATATTCCGCTAGCCACCATATATGGCATCCCGCTAGGTGCTCCGCCAACTGTTCGCTATATATAGCCAACCCGCTAAACTATCTGCCATTCTAGTCGTTGCCCACTAGATTTAGGGGCGCACCAAAAATGGTTATAACCACATGTATTAAAATAAGAGTCTGTGGAATTCGATCCCGGGACCTCCGCTAACCAAAGTCCTTAATATAGCTCCACTAATTGGCGTGACAATGGTTTCATTTATTGCTTAACTGTCGGATTATATTATTTAAAGGAAGCTCAACCAGTGTTCGGAACAGAGGAGAACCAAGCACGCCCATATGGATCTTGGCATGCAGTTCAAGATTTTCTAGTCATTTATTGCAGAGGCAAGGCATGAAAACTGAGGCAGGGTGTCTCTTGGGCCTAAAAGTGTCAGACTCGGATAGAGGCGTGGAGACAATCATTTTTAGGTAATTCAACACCATGAACGCAGTGGTGATGTTTGTTTTCTGATCTGAGCAAAGTTGATGCAGACCCCCCTATTCTCCCTCAGGGCTATGCGACCTCCCAGTCAAGGATCTTCACTTCTCGGAACTGAATTGGCTCTCTGAAACCTTAATGGTCTCGCTTGTAATTAAACACAGGCCCTTTCAGTCTTTTGGCGAAGGTTCTATGACACCCGCAACCTCTCCCTTCACGTTGTCGAACTATCAGGGTGCAGGCGCTAGCTTCTCTTTCGTTAGCCCTTTCCCATATGTGACCTCGGGCTATGTCCTCTCACATAAACACACGATTGTGGGCGCAACCAAGAGTGGTTTGGGATCAACCCACTTTTCTCCCCATAATTCACTACCAATTGGCACACATCCCTTTTGCAATACCGTGGGTTCAATTGCGGGCCGCTCTCAAATTTTTAAATTCCGAGCACTTTTTGTCCCCCCAATCCTGTATGACCGTTGATCTCGCAATCTCGGGTGGGGCCTCTCGATCAACGGTTCAGATCTGCCTCCTTTTCTTCCTTCTCTTTGGATCACGCCTTCCTAGATCTCCATGATCTATTGACCTGTGTCTCCCACAGATCAATGGTTGCGATTTCTTCGGGTCTTCAGACTTTGGGTTTCTCAACTCCTACCCACTCACTTTCCCTCAAAGTGCATGGATTTCGACCGCGTGTCCTCCCGAATCAAACGGATGAGATTCACTTCGGGTCTTCACCTGGAGTCCATAGATTTACGTCGCGTGTCCTCCTTAATCTAATGACTATGATCTATTTTGGGTCTTTACTTGGAGTCCACGAATTTATGCCGTGTGTTCTCTTGAATTGAACGACTATGATTCGCTTCAGACCTTCGGGGTTCGAAAATCTCAAATCTCAACTTCCCCATGCTCGCTTTTTCCTAGGATTCATGATTCGTCGCCACGAGTCCCTCTGGATCTGACGGTCCAGATTCACTTCGGATTTTGGGTTTCGGGAGTTTCAATCCTCAACTGAAATCTTTGAAGTGATTTTTCTCGAAGCCTCAAATATGTTGACACGTATCCCCTGGCGACCAATGGTCAGGATCTACTTCAGCTCTTCGCGACTTTTCTCTCTCTACATGCACACAGAGGCTAAAGCTCATGCACTTTGCTCAGATCTAACGATCTGGAATGATCCTGCTCCCTCTTGGACGAATCTTAGTCGATGACTAGTGAAATCTTCAGAACTTCATTTCCCTTGAAGATTTCTCTCGCTATCTCTCGTGAACTTTCTCCTTCGAACCCTTTGACTCCTTAGAGGGTTACTTCAACACTTAGTCGAATTTTAGATCTGTGCACTCCTTACAATAGATTCTTATGCAAGACTTAGCTTTTTGAGGGTGATTGTGCATGCCTTGTTGTAGTCCCTTTGCACTCCTTGCAAATGGAAAGTTAACGATATCTCTTCTGAGCTTATGAGTCAAAACAGATTCTGTCACTCCTTGCAGCAGATTCTCACACAAGGCTTAAATTCTCACAGACAACTGTGCACGCCTTGCAGCAGTCACTTTGCACTCATTGCAAAGGGAAAGTTTTGCGCTATCTCTACTCATCTTTTGAGTTGAACCAAACTCTATCAAAGCACTCCTTCCGGATTGTATGCACATCTTGCATGAACTCAACGAAGAGAACAAACGAAACTTATCTAAACACTTCACAGTTTCATATACTCAACAACACAACTCATTCATTCGTGAAAACAAAATAACAGGGAATTGTAAACAATAGCAACACCATGCATTGGATCAATTTTCCTCTGTTATATTCATTCAAATGTAAATGGCTACAGCTATGATAAAACAATAACTTAAAATTCAACAACAACTAAATCGCAGAAATCTCCTACTAACTTGCAGTAGCCTCATTTGGGCATACAAAACCTCTATTTATTTCAAAGGGTTCTTAGGTTTCCCCCCAACTACTCGTCAACTCGAGAAAAAAAACTAACTGCTACTTAATTTATGTTACATTCAAGACTAGGAGTGAAACTCCCAGATCATTCATGATCATTCAGCTTCCAAGTGTTTGATCTTCTTCAGTTTTCGATCATTTCAAAAAAAAGATTTGTAGGAAATGCCAGCGGTTAAGATTATGAAATGATTCAATGGTGCGCTAAGGCATTCAGTTGTCGCTCCATGTAGGCTTGTTAATTATGATCCTACATCATACTCCCCTGGCCAAAACTTCATGGACTCCTTTCCATGAGCTCCTGCACTGAATTTCCATGCTTTTGGATATCAACTTCATTTTCCCAACTGGCATCTTCTATCGGGTGTCCCTTCCACTTGACCAAATATTAAAAATAGGTCTTCCTCCTAGTCTTCTTTCCAATCCTCTGATCAACGATCTTCTCCATATGTAGATTTTCTGCTACATGCATTTGCTTTTCCCATTGAATATTCTCTTGATATTTTGATCTCTTTGTGTCATCTTCCTTGTAAGGATACAGGTCTGATATGTTGAATATAGGTGATATGCCCACATCATCTAGTAGCTCAATCTCATAGGCATTTTCATCAAACTTCCTTAAGATCTTACATGGCCCTATCTTCTTCATATTCAACTTGTTATATGTTCCTCTTGGAAAACTTTCTTTCTTGAGATGTGCCAAAACCTGATCTCCTACTTCAAATTGAAGCTCTCTGCAATGTTGATCAACTCTGCACTTGTACTCTTGGATAGAGTTCTACAACTACTCTCTGATCTAGCTATGGAGCTTCTACATTTTTGCAGCAAAATCTTTTGCTCCAGTGCTTCTGATCTCACTCTGTTCCAAGTCTCTCAACTCAACTACTCCTCTTGGTTGCATTACATATTGTATTTGGAATGGGCTCTTTCCAGTGCTCCTGTTTGGTGAGTCATTGTATGCAAATTCTGCTTGTGGTAGAATATGATCCCACTCATTATGATGTTCAATGATGAGACTCCTCAATAAGTTTCCCAAACTTATGTTCACCACCTCAGTCTGACCTTCTGTCTAAGGGTGAGAAGTTGAGTTGAAGGAAAAATTTGTCTCCAACTTCTTCCATAGTGTTCTCCAGAAATGACCAACGAATTTGGTATCTCTGTCTGAGACAATACTTCTGGGCAATCCATGAAGTCGAACAACTTCCTTGAAAAATAAATTTGCAACATGTGTTGCATCACTGGTCTTCTGGCATGGGATAAAGTGTGCCATTTTTTAAAATATATCCACCACTACAAATATGGAATCACACCCTCTTTATGTTCTTGGCAGTCCCAACACAAAATCCATGCTTATTTCATCCTAAGGCCTCTCTGGTATTGGAAATGGTTGATACAATCCAGTGTTCTATCGTTTGCCTTTTGCCTTTTGCATGTTGGCAGATTCTACATCTGTTCACAAAATTTATCACTTATGTCCTCATACCTGGCCAATAGTATGAACTACTCAACTATGCAAATGTTTTATCATGGCCGAAATGTCCGCCCAATCCTCCACTATGCTTCTCCTTCAAAAGGTTAACCCTCATTGAGCATTTTGGTATGCACACCTGATTACCCTTGAACAACAATCCCTCTTGAATCATATACTTTGCCCACTGACTCTTGTCTCTCAACACAGGATTTGCACATGTTTCATATGCTTCCTTCAAATCTGGATCATCACTGTACATTTCTTTAAGGTGTTCAAACCCTAAGGTCTTCACCTAAAACTCCTGCAGAATCAAACATCTCATGCTCAATGCATCACCAACTTTGTTAGCATTTCCAAAAACATGTTTTATGACAAAAGTAAAATTCTACATAAACTCAATCCACTTTGCATGTCTCTGATTCAATTTTTCTTGTCTGGTTATGAATTGTAAAGCTTGGTTATCACTATACAAGACAAATTCCTTTGGAACAAGGTAGTGCCTCCATTTCTTCAAGGCTCTAATTATAACATAAAATTCTTTATCATATGTGGAATACTTTCTCTTAGCCTCATTCATCTTCTCACTGAAGTATGCAACTGGTTTATTATCATGGCTCAAGACTGCTCCAATTGCAACTCCACTTGCATCACATCTCACTTGAAATGTCTTCCCAAAATTTGGCAAGACCATAATTTGTCGTTATGTTATCTTATCCTTCAATATATTGAAGCTCCTCTCGACCTCCTCTATCCATTTAAAATACTTGTGCCTCTTCTGAACTCTATCCATCATTGGTGCACAAATTCCATTGAAATCTTTGATGAACTTCCTATAGAAACTTGCTAATCCATGTAAGCTTCTCACTTCAAACATACTCTTTGGTGATGGCCATTCTTTGAATGCTTTCACCTTCTCTGGATCCATCTTCAATTCATTTGAAGAGATCACAAAACCCAAGTAAATGAGTTATGTCTTCATAAAAGAGGACTTCTTAAGATTTATCAACAACTTCTCATGTTGTAGTCTCCTCATCACTAATGTCACATGTCTCAAATGCTCATCTTTAGTCTTGCTAAATACCAATATATCATCTAGATATACAACCACAAATTTGCCAATGAAATCTTTCAGTATTTCATTCATCAACCTCATAAAAGTACTTGGGGCATTCGTTAAGCCAAATGGCATAACAAGCCACTCATACAATCCTTCATTTGTCTTAAAGGTTGTTTTCTACTCATCACCTTCTCTCATCCTTATCTGGTGATATCCGCTTTTCAAATCTATCTTAGAAAAGAAATTTTCTCCACTTAAACAATCCATTAAGTCATCCATTCTTGGCAAAGGAAATATATATCAGATGGTGATCTTGTTAATGGCTCTTGAGTATGTACACATTCTCCATCCTCCATCCTTCTTTGGATTCAACACAGTTGGTACTACGCATGGACTCAAGATTTCTCTGACCAAACCCTTGTCTAACAAATCATGGACATGGTTCTTTACCTCTTCATTCTCTTGAGGTGTCAAACTGTATGCTACTTTCTTTGGCAGGCTTGATCCTAGTATCAAATAAATATGATGGTTGATACTTTTGATGGGTGGCAATGAGTTATGCAACTCATTCACTACTATGTCAACAAAATTATCCAACAACTCCCAAACTTCTTCAGGAAAATCATCCATCAAAGTACTTGTAAAGACAACTATGGTTTCCTCACCACAACAAACTGCATCTCTTGTTCCTTCTTGACTTCTCTCAGGAGTTCCTTCTTGACTTCTCATAGGAGTTCCTTCCCACTCATGAGAAGTATGTGTGTGTTGGCTTCTTCTTTTACTCTCTTCTCCCCTATTGGCATCAACATGTGTGTCCTGCCATTACTCTCCAAGGTGTATGTATTCTTCCTCCCATCATGAATAACATTTTTGTCAAATTGCCATGGTCTTCCCAACAAAACATCACATACATCCATGGGAATCACATCACACAAAATTTCACCTCTATATCCACCTATTTTAAATTCAACGAGGCATTGTTTAGTGACCATTACCTGGTGTCCTTTTTGCAACCATGAGACTTTGTATGGATTTGGGTGTGCAGTTGTCTCCAGCTCCAATTTCTCCACCATATTTGTGGATACTAGATTGTCAGTGCTCCCACTGTGAATTATCACCTTGCATATTCTATCTTTAGTCTTGCAAGTTGTCCATAATAGATTGTTCCTCTACACTAGCTTTTCAACTTTTGCCTCTAGTTTTAAGAGAACCTTCCTCAACATCATGGATGTTCCATCCTCTACACCTTTTGCTTCAACATTCCTTTTCTATGCTTCTAAAATGTGAGCTTTGCCTCCTCCTTCTTTCTTTTCCTTGGGGCACTCCCAAGACATGTGTCATGTCTTTCAACATGCATAACACCTTACTTATCCTCCTCTGCTTCTTCCTTTTCCTATAGAAGAACTTCTTCCACCACCTTGTCTTCCTCGAGAACTTCCTCCTCTCTCTAAGTGACTGTGTGGTTTCTCTGTCTCGCCTTTGTATTTTTGTCTCTTATCATGGGCAACTCCCTTGCCTTTGCTTGGGCTTCTATTTTTGTTTCATTGACTATGCTTCTTGTCCAAATTCTCCTCTGCCTTTAGAGCAATCTAAAATCATCCTCTACTATCCTCACTGACATCATGTTGATCTCATCCTGGATTTCATACCTCGGGCCATTTATGTACCTGAAAACTTTTTCCTCATCCTTCTCTCACTGTCGAGTCTCGATATTCAGCTTGTAGAACTCCTCCATGTAATCTTTTACTATCATACCCTTCTGTCTTAGGTTCTATAACTTCCTGAATAGATTTATCTGATAATATTTGGGCATGAATTTAACCTTTATCTTGGCTACCATTATGTCCCAATTATTTATCTTTTGTTTGCCTTTGCTTCTCCTCTCAGCCTGCAGTTCTTCCCACCACAGTGATGCATGTCCTTTAGCCTGGTGACAACATGTCTCACCTTTTTCTCCTCATAGACATCTTCATAGTCGAAATATTTTTCCATGGACCTTATCCAATCCTGCAATTCTTCAACATCCAAATTGCCTTCATACATTGGGATGTATACATTGTCTCTAGCTCCCAATTTAACAACCACCCTCAGCAAGCGTTATTTGGCAACATTTTCTCCTGCAGCTTCTTCAACTTCTACTTCTTCACTCTCTGCATCACTGATGTCCCCAGCATCAGGTGCCCTCCTCTGCGTTGCCTCCATTGCCTCTAATCTTGCACAAAGCTCTCTCATTTCTCTTTCCATAGAGCGATTGGATAAAGGTGGCTCCACACATCTCCTTGGCGACATTATGTTGGTTGTCTCTCACACACAGAGTAAACCTTCGAGTTCTTCTTTGCTTCCTGAAAACAATTTCAAGTTCTTATACCACTTGATGGTATCAGACTATCTCCTTTGTCTCCTTCGCCTGAAATCTACAGGTGAAATCAGGCTTTGATACCACTTGATGCAGACCCCCCTATTCTCCCTCGGGCTATGCGACCTTCCGGTCAAGAATCTTCACTTATCAAAACCGAATTGACTCTCTGAAACCTTAATGGTCTCGCTTGTAATTAAACACAGGCCCTTTCAGTCTTTTGGTGTAGGTTGTATGACACCCGCAACCTCTCCCTTCATGTTGTTGAACTATCAAGGTTCAGGAGCTAGCTCCTCTTTCGTTATCCCTTTCCCATATGTGACCTCGGGCTATGTCCTCATGTAAACACATGATTGTGGGCGTGGCCAAGAGTGGTGTGGGATCAACCCGCTTTTCTCCCCGCAATTCACTACCAATCGCCATGCGTCCCTTTTGCAATACCGTGGGTTCGATTGCGACCCGCTCTCACATTTTTAAATTCCGAGCACTTTCTGTCCCTGCAATCCTATGTGACCGTTGATCTCGCGATCTCGGGTGGGGCGTCTCGATCAATGGTTCAGATATGCCTCCTTTCCTTCCTTCTCTCCGGATCATGCCTTCCTAGATCTCCACGATCTATTGACGTGTGTCTCTCGCAGATCGACGACTGTAATTTCTTTGGGTCTTCAGACTTCGGATTTCTCAACTCCTACCCACTCACTTTCCCTCGAAGTGCAGAGATTTTGGTTGCATGTCCTCCTGAATCGAATGCCTGGGATTCACTTCGGGTCTTCACACGGAGTCCACAGATTTACATCGCGTGTCCTCCTTAATCTGACGGCTATGATTTATTTCGGGTCTTCACCTGGAGTCCACAGATTTATGTTACGTGTTCTCCAGAATCGAATGACTATGATTCGCTTTGGACCTTCGGGATTCAGAAATCTCAAATCTCAACTTCCCCACGCTATCTTTTTCCTAGGATTCACGATCTGTCGCCATGCATCCCTCTGGATCTAACGGTCCAGATTCACTTCGAATTTCGGGTTTCAGGAGTTTCAATCCTCAACTAAAATCTTCGAAGTGATTTTTCCTGAAGCCTCGGATCTATTGACACGTATCCCCTAGTGACCAACGATAAAGATCCACTTCGGCTCTTCACAACTTTTCTCTCTCTACGTGAACACAGAGGCTAAACTCATGCACTTTGCTTAGATCTGATGATCCTGAATGATCTCACTCCCTCTTGGACAGATCTTAGTCGATGACTAGTGAAATATTCAGAACTTCATTTCCCTTGAAGATTTCTCTCGCTATCTCTCGTGAGCTTTCTCCTTCGAACCCTTTGAGTCCTTAGAGTGTTACTTCGACACTTAGTCGAATTTTGGATCTATGCACTCCTTGCAACAGATTCTTATGCAAGACTTAGCTTCTTGTGGGTGATTGTGCATGCCTTGCAGTAGTCCCTTTGCACTCCTTTCAAATGGAAAGTTAACGCTATCACTTATGAGCTTATGAGTCGAAACAAACTCTGTCACTCATTGTAGTAGATTCTCACGCAAGACTTAAATTCTCGTAGACGACTATGCACGCCTTGTAGCAGTCACTTTGCACTCCTTTCAAAGGGAAAGTTTCGCGCTATCTCTACCGAGCTTATGAGTTGAACCAGATTCTGTCAACGCACTCCTCCCAGACTGTATGTACACCTTGCATGAACTCAACGAAGTGAACAAATGAAACTTATCTAAACACTTCACAGTTTCATATACTCAACAACACAACTCATTCATTCGTGAAAACAAAATAACAGGGAATTGTAAACACTAGCAACACCATGCATTGGATCAATTTTCCTATGTTATATTCATTCAAATGTAAATGGCTACATCTATGATAAAACAATAACTGAAGATTCAACAACAACTAAATCGTAGTTATCTCCTACTAACTTGTAGCATCCTCATTTGGGCATACAAAACCTCTATTTATTTCAGAGGGTTCTTAGGTTTCCCCCTGACTACTTAATTTATGTTACATTCAAGACTAGGAGTGAAACTCCCAGATCATTCATTTTCATTTAGCTTCCAAGCGTTTGATCTTCTTCAGTTTCCAATCATTTCAAAAAAACCGATTTGCAAGAAATGTCAGCGGTTAAGATTCTGGAATGATTGAACGGTGCGCTAAGGCGCTAAGTTGTCTCTCCATGTAGTCTTGCTAACAATGCTCCTGCATCAAAAGCTTATGTAGCTTAACTCCGAAATGAGGTATATATATGTATTTTTCCCAATTATTTTGTGGAGTTAATAAAAAGACCTACCCATTTGAGAGCAGGACTTGGAGACGTAGTCCACCAAGGACGAAATCTGTTATTAAGTTTTTGTGTTCATATTTCATGTTTATGTCTCTTTCCTTTTGAGATTTTCCTTCTTTATGGTGTACTTTAGTTTATGCTCATTTAATACGATTCTTTAATAATTCACCTGACGAAAAGATCCTGGATCATGTTGGTATCAGAGCAGTCGTCTTTGACTTGAATTGTTGAGTATGAATGCTTACTAGGGCCAAGCATAAGTAGGGTGAAGGAACTCTTAACAATTTAAATCTCGAAGTTGGTCGTGCATCCCAAAGGAAGAAGATGGCAGAAGAGCACAAGCATGATGAAGAGGAAAAAATGGTGTTATAGATTTCTTTTAAGAGCGTTTAAGCCTTGGTAGCTAGAAAAGGTGCACTACAGTTTGGTATCAGAGCCAAGGTTTCAATGCTGAGCCTAGATGGGCTAGTTGAGTGGTCTTTGGACCGAGGGTGTGAGCATAAATCGTGTCTGGAGGACCAATTTCTGACCCTGGATTGCTCCTAAGTGTCAAGGAGTTACTTGACTGTGCTTACGAGCTCAAGGGGTATAGCGATGTTATGAAACCGTAGCCAGTGTGGTATAAGTCCACAAGGAGAGAGGACTCCACACCAAAAGTCTTGTAGCCTTAGGATCTGTTTGGGAGGGAAGGTGAACCCTCATGACCATCAGATCTGGAAAGTGTGCGTAGGGTTTAAAGCCCTTTGGAGTTGCACAAGAGTGTGGAAATTGCAATACGCGAAATTTTGAATTAGTCAGGATCGTCCATCAAAAAGAATGCATGGAGAGGGATCAGCCTTTCGTTGACGCATAACTTGAATTGGTCAAGGGTGAGTTTGTGAAGATTCACGAAATGTAAATTCACATTTGGATCACAACCGTCGATCTAAGTGAGATCTGGACCATTGATTGTCCATGAAGAAATCGCCATTTCAGGAGATGGGAAGTGAGGAGAGGTGAACACCTCTAAAACCCGAAACGCCGAAACGAACTACACCGTAGATCGTAGGAAGGTAGTTGACCATCGAATTCAACGAAGGAGTAAACCGTAATTTCAAGATTTCGGCAGATGGAACTTCGAGATGTGGGGTGCACGAACTCCCGATGCCCAAAACCCCGAAATGCCAAAAATATCTGCGTCGTTGATCTGAGGAGGGGATCTGACCGTTAGATTCCTTACTTGGAATGGACATGGGTGCATGAATGCATATCACATGCCAGTGAGTCGAGAAGACAGGTGAGAGTGGTGGGACCCGATGTCGTCACCGAAGGTGACGTGGACCCTTCTGAACGTACCACGTGCCACAGTGGTGAAGGGCGACAACTGTGTTGTGGGCTCAGAGAATAAAGTAATTCGCGATTTTAGAATTCGCAAAGGAGGAGCATGAAGGCTCAACACTCCAACTCGCGAAGTCACGAGTTGGCGAAGAAGTGATAGCACTTATCCCTAGCCTACGATCATGTGTAGAAGGCACTAGCGAGGAGGGAGCCATACCCGTATCACATCTCGGGTATCGGCATTTGGAGGAAATGAGTCGAGGGTCTTCGACTCACGAACTCGCGAGATCATGAGTTGCAGAAGGGTGACTTTGGTTACGAATATTTAACTGTTGGATCTTCGTGGAACAAGATTTCGAAGTTCCGAAGTCTCGAAATTTGCAGAGCCTGACAGAGCTCAGAAAACTTATTTGAATCGAAACGTCTTTTATTCTTATTCTTATTGGCTTATAAATGTTGTGGATTGTTCGTGAAGTTTTAATGGCCTGACAAACTTCGAATTGAATTGCACAGTGCGTGTGCAGAGTTCAATGAGAGTCAAAACTCCAGTTAACCAACGTCGAGTATGGAGTGGGAAAAGGTGTAGATTGCCCCCGAAACAGAGGACGAACGAGAAGGAAATGATGTCAATGTGGAAGTGGAAGGATCGAACTCTAATGGGCACATAAAAGAGATGGATAAGGAAGAACATATGATGAAACTCATCGAAAGATTGCAGAAAGATGCCCAGGCTCGCCTAGCTGATAGCCGAAAACTCATGAAAATCAGGGATCGGCAGGGTGAATTCAACTTTAAAATGTTGAAGAGACTGGAAAGAATAGAAAAGAAATTGGAAAAACAGGGTGACACAAGTAGATCAAGAAGTGTCAGAACCCCTGAGAGGAGAAGAAGATCGAGGAGTGGTAGCAGACATTATCGTCTCTCCCCGAAGCATTCTGGTAAGGAAACACACAGTAGTTCAAGCCCGTCCCCTACCAAAAAGCACTGAAAATATGGAAAGGATGAATTGAAAGGGGAGATGAACAAGATTAAGCCTCCAACATTCAATGGAGAACATAATAAGGAGGAAGATGTCGAGACATGGTTGCTTGGCATGAGGAAATATTTCCAACTGCAAAATTATTCCGCCCATGCAGAAGGAAGAATTGCAATGTACAAGCTAAAAGGAAAAGCATCCATGTGGTGGGATCAGTTTGTGCAGGTGCAACACATCAGAGAGAAAGAGGTCACTTGGAAGGAATTTAAGAGGTATTTCGAGAAGAAATACCTGACTAAAAGGTACTATGATAGAAAGATGAAGGAGTTCTTCGAACTCAAGCTAGGCAACATGACTATTGATGAGTATGAACAAAGTTTTTTGGAACTATTGAAGTATGTTCCATTCATCAAAGACGAGACTATCAAAATTCAGAGGTATCTAAGTGAACTGCCACCTACCATTGGTGACAAGATTCAGTATGATGATCCTAAGACTATGGAAGAAACAATAAGAAGGGAGAAATGCTTGTATGAACAGGAAGGAGAAAGGCCTATCCTTTGGAAGGATTGGAATGATCAGAGGAAGTTTAAGAAGGAATAGAGGCAGAAGGGAAACAAGCCTTCCTTTTTCAGAAATAGTCTTCAGGGACAACCATCATTTAGAGAGCCGAGAATGACTGAAGAGGGAGCACAAAGACAGAGACAGACGCCCATTCAGTGTTGGGGCTGTAAAGGAAACCACAAGTACAGAGATTGTCCCCATAAAAATGGTAAAGCGAGAACTGTTCATATTGTTCAGCAAGCTGAAACAGTGGAGGATATGGGCAGCAGAATGTCAAGGAGCTACGCAGCCTTGGACAACAAGCAAGCAGAATTTCAATCGCACATGATTGAAGTGGAAGGTATGATTAACAACCGACCATTAATTATTTTAATTGATTCAGGGGCTAGCCATAGTTATGTAGATCCTAGAGTGGTGGATAGTTTGCATCTAACGAGAAGCAAACATGAAAAGCCTTGGCTAGTGAAGTTGGCCACAGGAACCAAAAGGAAGGTCACTGAATTGGTTAAGTCTTGTTTAGTAGACATGAAAGGAATGAGCACTAAGGTTGAATTGAACATTCTGCCTTTAGGCTCATACGATTTCTTAATTGGGATGGACTGGTTGGACCAACACCATGCCCTTCTGGACTGTCGTAACAAGAGGTTTACATGCCTGAATGAAGAGGGAAATCAGGTAACAGTCCAAGGAATTCCCAAAGCCATGGCTGTTAGAGAAATCTCAACCATACAACTGAAGAAGTGTTACAGGAAAGGTTGTCAGTTATTTGCAGCTCGGGTGGAAGAAGCATCCCGAGATGTAGTCTCGAATCTGGAATATCACCAGGTACTCAAAGAGTTCAAGGACATATTTCAGGAGGTACTTGGACTACCTACGAAGAGGGACATCGATTTTTCTATAAATTTGATGCCCGTAGCAGCTCGAGTTTCGAAGGTTCCTTATAGAATGAGTACGCCAGAGCTGAAAGAGTTGCAATTGCAGCTCGAAGAGCTACTAAAGAAGGGATACATTCACCCCAGCGTGTCACCTTAGGGAGCCCCAGTCCTATTTGTGAAGAAGAAAGATGGGGCGTTGAGGCTGTGCATTGATTTCCGGCAGTTGAATAAGGTAACTGTCAAGAACAAGTATCCTCTGCCAAGGATCGATGATATTTTTGATCAGTTGAAGGATGCAAAAATATTTTCAAAAATAGATCTCAGATCTGGATCACCAAGTGAGAATAAATGATGAGGACATTAGCAAGACCACCTTTAGAACAAGGTACGACCATTATGAATTCACAATGGTGTCGTTTGGACTAACAAATGCACCTGTTGTTTTCATGTGCTTAATGAATGGAGTGTTCATAGATTATTTGGACAAGTTTGTCATAGTCTTCTTGGACGATATCTTGGTGTATTCCAAGACAGAGGAAGAACATGAGAAACACCTGAGAATGGTGATGCAGGTGTTGAGAGAATACCAGTTGTACACAAAACTGAGCAAGTGCTCATTTTATCAAAGGCAGATCCATTACTTGGGACATATTATTTCAGAAGAGGGGATCGTTGTGGATCCTGAAAAAGTTGAGGCCATCCGAGAATGGTCAGCGCCAAGGAATGTGGCAGAAGTTAGATATTTTATGGGTCTGGTAGGCTACTATAGAAGATTTATAGCTGGATTCTCAAAGATAGCTCACCCTATCACTTCCTTGCAAAGGAAGGAGAAGAAATTTCAGTGGACTAAAGAGTGTGAGAGCAGTTTCTAGCGATTGAAGCAGCTGCTAAACAGCACTCCAATCCTAAAGATTGCATATCCAAATAAGGATTACATAGTGTGCACAGATGCATGTAAGGAGGGGCTGGGAGGAGTTCTCAGCCAAGAGGGATTTGTAATTTGTTATGAGTCCTGAAAGTTGAAAGAGCATGAGAGGAATTATGCCACTCACGATTTAGAACTGGCAGCAATCGTCCACGCCTTGGGGAAATGGAGGCATTACCTCATGGGCAAGAGATTCGAGTTGAGAACAGACCATAACGGTCTGAAGTATTTATTTGATCAATCGACTTCAAATGCCAGGAAAACCAGATCGTTGGAGTTTCTGTGCGAATATGACTTTGATATCAAGCATATCAAAGGAAAAGAAAATAAGGTGGTTGATGCACTCAACAGAAAAGTGCATGAATTACATGCTACAGCCATTAGCATGTACAAGACTGAGATTAAGGATAGAATTTTGGAAGCTGCAAATGTTGATTTGCAGTACAGAGGTCTGATAGCAAAGCTACAGCAGCATGAGAGACCACAGATCCAGGAAAGTTACACCTTGGGGACTGATGGCTTACTTCTGTATAAAAACAGAGTGTATGCACCCAATGTCCGAGAATTGAAGCTGGCAATTCTAAAGGAGATGCATAACATGGCTTATGTTGGACATCATGGATATCATAAGACTGTGGCAGCAGTCAAAAGCCATTATTTTTGGCCGGGTCTGAAGAAGGAAATCGTTGAATACATCGCCAGATGTATGGAGTGTCAGAAGGTTAAGGTTGAGCATAGGCACCCAGCAGGGTTGCTACGGCCTTTACCCATTCCTGAATGGAAATAGGATGTGGTAACAATGGATTTTATCACCGGACTACCTAGAACAAGCAAGCAGCGTGATTCAATCATGGTGGTGGTGGACAAGCTTACTAAAGCTGCCAATTTCATTCCACTGAAAACCACTCACATGGCAGCAAATGTTGCTGACATCTTCTTAAAAGAAGTGGTACGCTTGCATGGAATTCCTAAGACAATTGTGTCTGATAGGGACCCGAAATTCACTTCAAATTTCTGGAAAGGACTGTTCAAAGGATTCAGAACGAATCTAAACTTTAGTACAACATCTCATCCTGAGTCTGATGGTCAGACAAAAAGGGTGAACAGAGCAATAGAAGACATACTGAGAATGTATGTGATGGATAAACCATCAAGGTGGGAAGACTACCTGCATTTAGTAGAATTCGCCTACAATAATGGGTATCATACATCATTGAAGATAAGCCCATTCGAAGCGCTTTATGGAAGAAAGTGCAACACACCAGTAAGCTGGGATAATCCAGCTGACAGAGCAGTGATTCGGCCTGAGCTGCTCAAAGAGATGGAAGACCAAATGATAAGGATTAAACATAATCTAAAAGCTGCCCAGGATAGGCAGAAAAGTTTCGCTGACAATAGTAGAACCCATAGAGAATTCAAAGTGGGTGACCATGTTTTCCTGAAAGTGAAGACTAACAGGAGTTCCCTAAAGTTGGGAAGTTGCGCCAAATTGGCAGCAAGATTTTGTGGGCCATTTGAGATCCTGGAGAGGATTGGGCCAGTTGCATACATGCTTGCATTACCTGCATCTATGACTGTACATAATGTGTTTCATGTTTCACTGCTTAAGAAATATGTACCTGATGCTAATCATGTTATCGATTGGAATGTGATTCAGGTGGAACCAGAGGGTGTCCTGCAAGTGCATCATGTGGGCATATTGGACAGGAAAAGCAAACAACTCCAGAATCGAGCTATAGAGCTTGTAAAGGTCTAGTGGACCTGGTACGGTCCCGAGGACGTGACATGGGAGCATGCAGATGTTATGCAGGCAAAGTACCCGCATCTTTTTGAAAATTTTTGAAAAGCTTGCAGATGTTGTGTAAAGTTGCACTGAGGACAGTGCACAAATAAGGGAGGGGGATTGTAATGTCCCCAAGGCCAAGCCCAGTTGTAAATCTGATGTATAAAATAAATTGTAAATATGTGTTATAGGCTGGTGAGCCAAGTTTGTATAAGCTGGTGGGCTTATGTGATTGTTAGGCCAGGGAGCCTAAGGGTTGGAGGCCAAGGGCCTGATTTTGTACCTGAATGTATGCAGCACCTTAATAAAATATTAACACCGCCATGGGAAGACCGACCACGATGAATGAGTGAAGGGGGACTAAGCATCCATAGAGAGGGCAAGGAATTAGGGGCTGGAAGGTGGAAAAGGGGGCTAAGTGTTGAGCCTAGGGGCTAAGCCTAGCGGGCTTAAGCCTTGGGAATAATATTTTAATATTATTCCAAAAAGACATGTGCATTTTATGTTTTATCCTAAGTTCCTAGCAAGGGGAGGACGTACAAGGGTGATGCGTGCTGGTGGAATGCATGCAGTTCCATGGGTGACAAGTGTCAACCCTGGCGCATGCAAATAAAACAGCCAGGATGAGCCATGAGAAGGGTTCCTCCTCCATTCTACCCGATTTCCTGAACACGTACGGAGCCCTGGATAGTACGACCGACCTGACCCCTGCAGAGAAATCCTCGTGCGTTCCTGAGAGTTGAAAATCCCGTGTTGACTTTCGTAGTTCGTGTGCATCCTCTGTCCGACTGATCAAACCCGTGCGTGGAGGCTTTGTCCTGAAGTCGTGACCCTGAACCATTCCGCCATTGTTGAACCAGTTGGAAAGCCTGTGTTTGGCTCTATAAATCCGTGTACACCTCTATTCTGTGAGCCGAGAAGCCTATGTTTGTTTCTGAAGAGTCGGTTTCACCTCCGTTATGAACCGTGGAGTGTGTGTCGACCCCTGCGGGAATTACACATCATGCATTCCCGTGAACCATCACTGTGAGGCCTTGATCCATTGTTGATTCTGTTTGAGAGGCTGTGTTTGTATTCCTGGTTGGCTATGGTGACCACGCAGAGCTGGACTGTGCGTGGCTTGATGGCCAACGCGAGTTGTGATTGAGCCTGTGTGTGATCTCTCTAGGTGAGGGAGGTGGTTGTTGTTGGAAGAGGTTTCTTCCAGAGAGTGTCCAGCACCATCTTCGGGCTCTGAGACTTCCTGATCCAGCCTGTTGCCGAGACCTAGAGAGGGAGGTTACAACTGATGGATTGTGTTTGTGAAGGTGTATACTCCCGGGTGGAACAGGCATGTGGGGAATGAGAGTCTGGTAGTAATGGGCGTAAGATGGCATCTTGGGAAGAATCCTTCCATATTTTTTGTGATGTTTTCCCTGTAACCTCAACCTAGCCTAGGATTCCTTGCCTTGGGGTGGAGCTTAGTCCCAGCTCGGGGGTGACCCACTGCTGAGCTGATGAGCAATGCGGTCTAAGGCTGGGAGGTTCGTGGAAGGCCTGCACTTGGTTGGTGGATTCTACCACTGTTAAAAGATAAGTATCTGATTATGCTTTAATCATGTTTTGCATGACTCTGTTTCTTATGTTATCATGATTTCCATTGTGTATATGAATTAATATGAAACTCTATTGATTGTTAATTATAGCAGTAAATAATATGTTTTACTCTGAGCTTAAGTGTGTTTATTTGTTTAAATGCATGTGGATTATATAATACCTGTATGACTTATGTACAAAGTGGTGTTATAGATTTCTTTTAAGAGTGTTTAAGCCTTGGTAGCCAGAAAAGGTGTGTTACAAAGAGGAAGTCAAAGTGCAACTGTCTTCTCTTTGATTGGAAGGCATCGCTTTAGTAAGGTGGCAGAGAAAGCTACAGGACATAAGTAACTGTGGTAATCTTCTTTCCTCGTGGTTGGAATTTAAATCAAAGATAAGGAAGCAGTTCTATCCATTAGGGTATTTACATAAAGCAATGATGGAATGGAAAACTTTGATGTAGAGTAAAGGTCAGACTGTACAAAGTTTCACATAAGAATTTAGGAAGAAAGCTCTAGCATTGAACATTCCTTTGGATTCTTATGAAACTTTAATGAAGTATATTGGCACATTTCACAGTTATATTCGCCATACTCTTCTCTTGTTTAACCACACTATTCTTGACAAAGTTTGTGTGCAAGCTACTCACCTTGAGAACATGGGGGAACATGTTCAAGAAGATCCCATGAAGAAACCTTCGAATTTTCGACAAAAGACTTTCAAGAAGTTTAAAAGGAAGGACAAGAAGACCGCTACAATGACGAGAGAAGGAGGAAAACCATCTTGCACTCATTGCAATAAGGGCGACCACGATGAAGAACATTGTTGGAAACTGCATCCAGAAAAGAAACTGAAACAATTCGGTGGAAAGGGAAAGATGAAGACCGTTGCTACAGTGCAGCAAGATCTTGGTTCTGAATCAGGAGATGAAGTAAAGATCACAACAGCTGGAGTACAAGGTAAATATTCTCTTCATGCTAGTTCAAGTTCCAATGATGCATCTCATATTGATGAACGAAAGAGGAATGAGTTATTTCATATATGAGTTGTATCTAAACATACTAAGATAGATACATTATTCGATCCGGGTTCCCAAGTAAACTTAATATTTGAAGCACTTATCAAGAAGATGGGTCTTGAAATGAAACCGCATCCGAAGCCTTATCCTCTTGGTTGGGTATGTGATCAAGCAAAATGTAATGTCACCAAACAATGTAGGGTCAAGTTTTCTATTGCTTCCAAGTTGATTGATGAAGTGGATTTGGATGTTGTACCGCTTTATATATGTGGCATAGTGTTGGGAAGTCCTTATCTTTATGATAGAAAAGCGGTCTTCTTTTTTCATGAGAACAAATACCACCTTACTAAAGGGGGAGTGGAATATATTGTTAGAGCTCACAACATCAGGGTAAATACAACACTTGTTAGTGCAGGGCAAATGAAAAGACTCATAACCACTAATAAGATATATGTACTCATGGTCATCAAAGAGAAATATGTCGGGACATCCAATGTTTTCCAAGGGTGTGATCCATCTCATAAAGAGGAATTAATTGATATTGTTTCAAGTATGATGATATTTTTCAAGAACCAGATGGATTACCTCATAAGAGGGAAATCCAACATGAGATACATCTTCAACATGATTCTCCTCTTCCTAATGTGGGCATGTACAGGATGTCAGTTGTGGAGATGACAGAGATTAAGATGCAGGTACATGGCTTATTAGATCAAGGGGTCATCAGGCCCAATTCATCTCCCTGTGGTTCTTCGATCATGATGGTGCTAAAGAAATATGGCACATAGTGAATGTGTGTCGATTACCTGGCCTTAAACAAAATCATGGTGAAAAATTGATACCCTCTTCCTCACATAGATGATTTACTTGATTGGTTGAAGGATGTTGTTTATTTCACTAAGTTGGATTTACGCAGTGGATATCATCAAATTAGGGTCACAGAACAGGATGCATGGAAGACTGCATTTAAAACCAAATAGCGATTGTTTGAGTGGTTAGTTATGTCGTTTGGGCTTTGTAATGCTCCGACAACTTTCATGTGTGTGATGTGTTATCTCTCCAGGAAACTCTCCTAGGCTGTAAGTCGGAGATGCCTGGTAACTAACTCTTTTTGAAAATGTTTTCTTAATATTTGATGTGGTTTGGTGGATCAAAATGAATATCCAAGGGTTGGACTGTGTTTTCAAGACTGTCTAGAGATACAAAATCTCACAAGGCTTTCTAGCACCGTGGTCTGATAAAGTTTGATTAAATGGGGAAAGAAAATAGCTATTGAACCAGATTATGTTTCATGCCAACAAACACAATGGGTCTAACAACCAAGAAATAACTTATGATAATCCACTAAGACAATTTATCAGTGAGATGACAGTCGCTGCAAATTGAATGAGCTTCAATAAAGGACTTCCACTCATAAGCTATAAAAGAACAGAAGAGAAAATCTGACACAGAACTGAAAGAAGCTTGCAATTTTTTATAAAATAAGAATAAGTCTGAGTATTACAGTGGCAGCATCATAGTATTCCAAGTCGAACCCTTGT
>ML784153.1:60386-87165 GCA_009831015.1 Picea engelmannii | reverse complement strand
TGAATAAATCTTGCCACTCTTCATCCAAATATGAGACGAGCATACCTTTACTCCACGCTTTGTGCTTGTACCCATCTTTCAGATAGAACCTGAAATCCTGATTTTTAGGAGCGGTGGTTTTAAACCATCTTTGACCAGTTGTCAGCAATCCTGTAGCTACTGCAATGAACTCCTCATCCACTTTGATTTCCACAGAGCCAACCCAAGCTCTGTTGCCATCAAATGTCATGGCGAAGGCTTCATCCGTGGCTTGGGGACACCCAATTTGCAATCTTTCTGCAAATTCCATACATCCCGCATTTGTAAAGTGCCTCTGGACCTCGGGATGCGATTGCAAAAATGATAAGTTATCCAATTCTCGTTTGAGTAAAACGCCACCGCGTTTTCTCACCATTCTGTAGCTCCGGCACTTGACCACTGTTATTTTTGTAACCTCTTTAGTCAAACCGAGGTTCTGCGTTGCTGAAAGCAGTCTCGGCTTCGACTCTGTGTTGGATCAAATGAAAACCTCGACTGTATTTTGGAAACAACTTGTGATATGCCAACTCTGCCTGATTTGATGGCATCAGGCCGACGGTACCTCCTCTGTACCTGCGTTGCCGAACACAAACTTGCCATCTTGGGTGTGATGAGAGTTGAGCGTGGGTTATGGAACGATTTCGAATTATCGTCATATCCTGACACACATGATTGAATTTCTATGATCGCCCACTTCCACCAGCGCATGTCTTGGATTTGTTCTGATGTGGGGGTGATCACCTCATCATTTCTTTCATACGTGGATAACGAGCACGTGATTCCCGCTTCATGCAGCAACGGTGCATGGAGAACGCCTCTGCCACCATGCTCACTTGCTACTTTCACCAGCACGCGACTCCTTTGAAAACCCCTGTTAGCTGCGGAAAGTATGTACTTTCCAAAGCGCACCGTTTTATAGAAAACTTACCTTAGCTGTGGAAAGTGATTACTTTCAACAGCGTGCCATATCACTTGAAAAAGTTCCTTAGCTGTGGAAAGTAGGTACTTTCCACAGCGCGCCATGTGCGAACTGACTGTCAGACCTTTTACGCTTTGTCACTTTCCACAGCGCATTAACTGATGAAACGACGTCCTTAGCTGTTGAAAGTGGGTGCTTTCCACAGCGCACAATGAATCTTTCGAACGTTGGTTAGATGTTGAAAGTGAGTCATGCCAATTTACAAAAAGAAGACTTTATGGACCTCATTTATTCCTAGGACAAAAGCAGAGACCTAAGCTTGCATCCAAAGAAACTCAAAAATAATTTGAAGTGACAACCTAACACCTAAAGAAAAACAAATAAATGGACAAGTTTATTCGAGGAGTTAACATGATGAATGATGTATTCAGGCCTTTCCTGGATGACTTTGTGATTGTATATTTAGATGACATTCTTGTTTTTAGCGGGACTTGGGATGAACATGTAAGGCATGTAAAGCAGGTATTGGATACTTTGCAAAGGGAAAAGTTGTATGTGAAAATGTCTAAATGTGAATTTGGAAAGACTGCACTTGTATACTTAGGTCATATCATGCGAGGAGGACAATTGAAGATTGATCCTTCCAAAATTGAAGTAATTATAAAATGGCCTGAGCCAAAAAGTGTAACCGAGATACATAGCTTCTTGGGTGCAGTCCAATATTGGAGGAGATTCATTCCCAACTTCTTCTTTATAGCAACTCCTTTGCATGCCTTAACCAGTGTGAAGAACACTTTTCAGTGGGAAGGAAAGAAACAAAAATATTTCGACACTTTGAAGGAGAAGATCAGTATTACACCAGTATTAGCACTGTCGAATCTTCAACAGTCGTTTGAGATCAAGACGGATGCCAGCAGATACACCATGGGTGCAGTATTGATGCAATATCGTAAGCCTATCTATTACCACTCTAAGACTTTTAACCAAGTTGTTGTTAACAATCCTACATATGATAAATAGTTGTATGCATTAGTTCAAAGTGTAAAGAAGTGGAAGCATTACTTGTTAGGGAAGGAAACAATCATACATACAGATCACCAACCCTTACAGTATCTTCAATCACAAACCAAACTACAACAATCTCGGCACTACATATGGATGAGTTTTCTACAACAATTTCATTTGGTAATCAAGTACAAGAAGGGTACAAGTAACAAGGTAGCTGATATGCTTTCTAGACCTCCTATTGTTGCTTCTATTATTTTGAAGAATACTTATTTATCTCATGATAGCTATGTAGAGAAATATGCCATTGATGGAGATTTTAAAGAAGTATATGAGAAGCTAACCCATGGTGCACAAGTAGAGAACTATTGTCTACAAGAAAAATTACTCTATCATCTTTGGAAGCTATGTATTCCTACAAGTGAACGAGTCCATGTAATGCGAGAAGTTCACACTTCTCTTGTGTCTGGACATTTTGGGGTAGGAAAAACTATGTCTCATTTGCAGAGGTTTTGTTACTGGCCTCAAATGAAAGTAATTGTAACTAAATATGTAAAGGGGTGTGTGATGTGTTCTACTTTTAAGCCCACTAATAGAAGACTAGGGCTATATTGACCACTTCTTGTTCCATCCCATCCATGGGAAAGCATTTCCATGGATTTTGTAGGGGGTTTACCAATGACCAAAGGGAGTCATGACTATTTGTATGTTGTAGTGGATAGGTTCAGCAAGATGTGTATCTTGATGCCATGTATAAAGTAGATCATTATTGAGCAGACTTCTAATCTCTTCTTTCAGCATGTTTGGGTTCACTTTGGGTTACCCACGTCCATTGTCTCGGATCGAGATACTCAATTCCTTGGGAATTTTTGGACTATATTGTGGAGAATGATGGATACCAAATTGAAGAGGAGCACTGCTTTTCATCCACGGATCGATGGACAGACAGAGGTGGTAAATAGAATAGTGGTACTTTTTCTTCGAGGCTACTGCAACAAGTATCCTAAGTTATAGGATGAACATATACCCTATGTACAACATGCTTATAACCGATCTTTACATTCGTCCACTCAGATTTCAACTTTTGAGACGTGTTTTGGGTACCTACCAAAGGTTCCTTGGGAATTGATGTATGGGAGAGATGCCGATGTGAATGAAGAATGAACAGAGGACAGAGCCCGCAAGTTCATTCAGAGGATCCAACATATACACTAGGCAGTCAGGGAAAATTTGGAGAAGAGTCAAGCACAGTATAAAGCTCAGAACGACAAGCACATAGTTGATCATCAGTTCCAGGTTGGAGATCAGGTATGGCTTCACATCAGCAAGGAGTGATTGAAGGGTGAAGGCAAGAAACTCAAGCCTATCCGATACGAACCCTTCACTATCTTGGAGAAAAGTGACACTAATGCTTTTCGTTTAGATCTTCCACCATATATGCAGATTTACTCCGTTGTGAACGTAGAGAACTTGAAACTTTTTTAGCCTCCCATGATCATGGATCGGAACGAGGAAGTTCCAATACCTTCAGTTGATGAGTTTGCACCTGAGTACTTGGATGAGTTACAAGAAGATATCATCCTGGACAGAAGGACGAGGACTTCATGCAGAGGTGATGTTGATTATCTTCGAGTAGGATTAAAGGGCACACATCCAAGCAAGGCAACGTGGATTGAGAAGGTCAAATTGAGGGGACTTTTCCCTCACTTACCAGTTGATTAATGAAAGATTTTGGTGGTCCAAAAAGCTCTAGTGGGAAGGCGTGATCCAAAAAGGATCCAGAGAAGGTTAAGAACAACTCAAAATGCGCAGAGGCAACTTAGGACACTCATAATAGATTCAACAGATAGAGAAAGAGAAAAAATTCAAATTTCCTAAAATTTAGTGAAAATGGCATGATCGTGAAGATTGCATCACAAGCTTTCTAACGACGCAAACGACTCAGAAAACGGAGTTACAGATCGAAAGATATTCGCGGTCAAAGTTTTGGTCAACCTAGCCCAGTCAATAGGGATGAGTTAGCAACTGAATATATATATATATATATATATATATATATATATATTAAGAACCCCGCCAAATATGGCGGCAGTTCTACCACATATGGCATATTTCGTTAGCCGCCATATATGGCATCCCGCTAGGAGCTCCGCCAATTGTCTGCTATATATAGCCAGTCCCCTAAACTATCTGCCATTCTAGTGGCCACCTGCCAGATTTAGCAAGGCACACCAAAAATGGTTATAACCACATGTATTAAAAGTGTAGTCCATGGGATTCGATCCCGGGACCTTCGTTAACCAAAGTTCTTAATATAGCTCCATTAACCGACACGCCAACCGTTTCATTTATTGCTTAACTATCAGATTATATTATTTAAAGGAGGCTCAACCAGTGTTCGGAATAGAGGAGAACCAAGCACACCCGTACAGATTTTGGCATGCAGTTCAAGATTTTCTAGTCATTTATTGCAGAGGTAAGGCACAAAAACCGAGGTAGGGGTGTCTCTTGGGCCTAAAAGTGCCAGACTCGGATCGAGGCGTGGAGACAATCATTTTTAGGTATTTCAACGCCACGAACGCAGTGGTGATGTTAGTTTTCTTATCTGAGAAAAAATTTTGTATCTTAACTCCATAATGATATATACTTATGTATTTTACCCAATTTTTTTGTGGAGTTAATAAAAAGACCTACCCATTTGAGAGCAGGACCTAGAGACGTAGTCCACTAGGGAAAAACTCTGTTATCAAGCTTTTGTGTTCATATTGCATGCTTATCTCTCTTTCCTTTTGAGATTTTCCTTCTTTATGGTGTACTTTAGCTTATGCTCATTTAATACGATTATTTAATAATTCACCTGACGATAAGATCCCGGATCAACATGAATTTTACACATGAAATTAAACCTTTCATGTTCTCTTTATCCTTCTTCTTAGAATGAGATCACCCATCTAACAATACTTATTTATATGCTTCATCTAAAAGTGACATCATCCTATCATAGTTAAGCAACTTCCACCATATGGAAACATCATCTTAAAAAATTAAAGCTTAGCAAGCTCTACAATTATTTGGAGCAAGTGACTTTTTATTTTTATTTTTATGTATTCTTCAATACTAGGACCATGGGGTTTTCTTGTAAAAGACATATTTCCTGGGAAAATCTAATAAGATAACTAGGGTTTTGAAGAAATAACTTAACTTTCAATGGAAATCTTTTGTGTGGCCAAGGATTTAGGGTAGCTAATTTGAAATGACCATCAATCCTTCAATATTGAATAAAAATTCTATTATGCCCCCAATTCTAAAATACCACAGCCACTTTTCTTTTAATGGCACTCGTCTTGAGGTAATATGGTACACAAATAGAGAAAAAAATGTAGTGCAAGAAATACCCGAGAGGTTTTTGAGTCTTGTTATCACGCAATTTGTACTTGTCCAAGCCCAAGACAAGTAAATCAAATCTTGCGTAACTACATGATAACCCGCCACTATCACCTTAGTAGGAAATCCCCATGTTTTAGGGATGGGTGAGGTCCAACCCAAGGGAGGCATCCTCGATAACCTCAAGGGATCAGATAACAAGGATATGGTCAAGCTTAGAACACCCTCTCACTCCTTACCTAAGTCAACTAGTCTATGTCTCTGAAATTGAGGCAAAACAAGAGTTTTGTGTACCTGTCTGGAACAAGAACAATATAGCATATATATACATAACAATTTCCAAGTACCAATATGATAAAATACCTCAATAGAAAATAGACAACATAGATATATGATGGTTGAAGTAAAACTTGCAGCAAGATGACGGTTTATAACAACTAGTAGTATTTTGGAACAACCACAAGAAATTCAACTCAAAATTACAAGAGAATAAAGTGAAAAACAAAATTTATCAAGTAGATCATTTAGCACTTATCCCAAGAAATTTTGGAGTATGTTAGCTAGTAATTGTAGTGAATTATGCAACAAATTACAACAATTAGGATGGTCGTTGGCAAAAATTTGCAACAGTAACAACTAAATTAGTAGATTAAGCTAAGCTAAGGTTAGAGAAAGTTAGTAAAAGCTTTAGACAATAGAGCTTGAGAGTTTGTTTGATCAATTCCTTCACAAGAGAGAAATTAAACTAGTGCCCTTTTGGGTTGTGGAGTCATTTGCAACAACAATATAACTTGGACAAATAATGATGCAATAATGTCTAAGGATGTTGAGATGAAATTTGAGGTGCTAGCACCTTAGGGCCTCAAGTTTAAAGTATCAAAAGATGAATTTTGCTAGAGAACAAGATCTTTTGGGCTCTAGCGAATTCTTCTTCTTCCTTAGACTCTTGAAATATATAGCAACAAGTTTCTAGAACAAGACTCCTAAAGTGATAACACTTTAGGGCTTTAGGAGACTACTCTAGACAATATTCTCTCAACAAATCAATGGATGAAATATGTTAGAGAGAGAGGAAGAAACACCTTATGTTCCTCTCCTAGGGTTTACACAAGTAATATAGCTTCAATATGAATAAGTAAAACATATTGTAAGCATTCAACATATGAAAGAAATTGCATATTTTACTTACTTCACCAAGCACAAATGATCCAGGTGGATATTGGTGGCCACCCACCTATTCCAATTGGCTCCTCTTGTCCATTTTTGTTCAGCACGTTCTTTTGTACTTCTTGTAATTATGGGTTCTACACTTTTGGGGCTATATGAATCCCCACACATCCTCCAGGTGGATACTAGTGGCCTCTTTCCTAATCCAACTGGCTTATTTTGTATATTTTCATGTCAACACATCTTGTTGTACTTCTAGGGTCGTTTTGGAGCCCTAAACGTTGTTTTTTTGGCTCGCCACAATCAATTTATAGATGGAGTTAGATTTTGATGGCGTAATGTGTAGTTCTCTGAAAGACCTTTCCAACGGGCTATCACACACCTAAAATGGAGGTCATATTCAAAAGTTATGACCCTAGGAAGTTGAGGTACCAACTTACACCAACTTACCCATATGGGCCCACATGACTTTTGGCATTTCACCTTATAGGGTTAGGTTTTTGGATGTCTAGGTTTTGGCATTCATGAGTAGTATCAAAAAGGCCTCTAGAGCCTTATTGTAATCTATTCTGCTCAAATGGATGCATGTAGGAACCACATCTCTTCTCGGAGATAACTACCAACCATTCGATCAAGTGTTTCAATTCTGCAGTTTTATAGTTTCAACCTATTTCATTATTCAATAGAAGATATTGTTCACTGGATATCTGTGTTATTCTTCATATCTCTGTGTTTATTGTGTTCAGTTTGTTAATCAGTTCGTTCCGCTCCAAAATCTGGATCAACAAACCCTAGTTGCAGAATTTTCCACCAAGAATAAGCCAATAAACATCCAAAAATTACTCCTCCAAGCCTAGTGCATGAGTAAAAGAGACCAAATATGCCTAAGAGGGAGAAAATTCCAGATGAATTCCTCTCATGAGAGGAAAGTTATGATGAAAAATGAAAATGGCAAGGCCTCTATTTATATCAGGCCTTGCAACCATATTTGTCCACTTTAAAAGTCAACTTTAAAATATAAAGAGGGTTGACCTCACAAAATTTTCCCTTTCAATTACATAAACTAACCCGAAAATAAGGATGACGTCAAACCTTCTAAGGTGACGTTATGCTCCATAAAAGTGACATTGTGGTAGAATTGTGCAACGCTAGGCCTCCAAAGGCCATCCATAATCAAAACATCACCTCCTGACCCTCCGCCATCAAACCATAATATCCTCCGTGATGTCATGAGCTAGGTGGTTGACATCCAAGTCTCCAAAGGCTAACGTCTAGGTGGAAAGAGGTGGGAGATTATCTCTTAGCCTTGCCAAAGTGCTTCCAAAGGCAATGACCTCCTTCTTGAATGTGAAAATGGTGATCACAATCCTACCCTAGATGTGGGGTTTATGAATCCAACCTTGGGCTCCAAAGCCCTCATGAAGGTCTGAACAAAGTTATCTCCTCATGAATACATGTCCATCGGGCAAGGTTCTTTAGAGACAAACAGATGTGCCCTCCAAGGGTCCATAAGTCACAAGAATCATGCCAAGTAAGCCACATCTATTAATGGAACCACCCAAACATGTGCATTAAACCCCCCTTTTCAAACAAAACAAATGCTCAAAGACCTTATACAAATTGTCAGAAAGTCAACAAATAATTTGATGTCCCCATTCTTTTTCTGCACCATTACAAGGTTCAACATCCATGAAGAGTATATGATAGGAACTATGATACCAACATTCATCATTTTCTTAAGTTCTTTTTGGATCTGGGATGCAAACTTTGGATTAATATTCCTTAGTTTTTGTTTAAATAGATTGAAACCATCTACCAACGAAATGGAATGTTGAATGAGATCACTTCTATATGTTTTTAGGTCATCATAAGTCCAAGCGAAAATGTCTTTAAATTGTCGAATGAGGTCAAGTATTTCTCTTCTTTCAGCCTTGGTAGTACCCTTTCCTATTTTTACCATTCTTGTCTCAATTTTTGTCTCTATGTTGAACTCTAATAGCTTATCAGATTGCTCTTCAACAGGTTTTATCTCATAAACATCATGCCTATCAAAAATTTTCTCCAAGGGAATGAATCCCTTTGGGAGGGTGTTGTTGGGAAAATTTACAACCTCAAGACCAATGGACTTGGCCAGAAAATTCACTTGAGAGTCAAAGATTTCCTTGTTATTTTCCAAGAATCTAAGGATTTGAGCATTGTCATCAAAAACTTGCCAGTGTTCTACGTTGTCAAGGACCGATGGTCTAAAGACAACTTCCATTTTGTACAAGTATTGAAGGGGACCTTCATATGGTTGTAAAGTAGAGACATAGATTGTTAATGCGTCAACTATATTATTTTCTTCTCTAGGGACAGCTTCAATTGAAATTTCCTCGAAGTACTTCATGGTATCCCTTACCAAATCTCGATACTTCATTATCCTTTCATTATTTGTAGCAAATTACAAACTTATTTGGGAAACTACTAGGTCAGAATCTCATATGACCCTTATGCACCTTATATTTCTATCAATGTCTAGGTTGATACCTATAAGCAAAGCTTCATACTTGGAAACATTATTTGTGCAGTCATAATCAAGCTTGTATGAGAAGTAAAAGGTCTCCCTGGAGGGGGAAGTCAAAACAACACCTACTCCTAGACCGAAACTAGAATGAGCACCATCGAATTATAATGTCCATGTCCCATTGGGGTTCTAGCATGGTTCTCTTTTGAAATTTGGGTCAACTGCAAATAGGTTCCCCATTCTATCATCTAGGAAAAAAATCTAATCCACGGGAGTCGTGGGGGGCTCAATTGGATCTCTGGTAATAGGCTCTTTATAAAGGGTAACAAATCCACCCTCAAGGTGAGGGATGGTGGCGCTCGACCCATCCATTTGGAAACTCACCCCCAAGTTAGTCACAAACTCTTTGGATAACTAGATACCCCAAGTGCTTGGCACATCAATCACGACCACATAGATTAAGAAAGATATATTAGGGAAGCAATTGAGGCCAATCCCTAGGTCCTTTATAAGACCATATATTGTGATAGGTTTGGACTCTGATTCACACATGTTTTGGCGGGTTCAAGAAATGTCAAGGCCAAGTTGTTGCACAACCTTCCAAGGCATAATATTTGTGGAGGCACCTAAATCCAACACACAATTATGAAGAATGATCCCATTCACCTGGAGAGTGATGAAGAAAGGTGAAGGTTCACCATATTTTCTACTAACATTATCCACATGTAGGACAATGGGGAGTCTCTCTCCTCTTGAGATTTTTTTATACCATGGTGTTGTAGGACTAGAAGATTGTCATATTGTTTATCCTCCTCAGAGTTAAATGATGGCGTATACTCGTCAAATTGAGAAGCCGCTAAGTTGGGCTCATCTTGATGAGGATTTAGCATGTTAGCTTCTCTAAAGGAAGATTGTTGATCCACCAACTCTTCACTCATGAAGGCCTGGGAGTGTATTTCCGTGTCTCTCATATCTGAAAACCTGATGATGGGGTACTCACAAGGAAGCTCAACCTCATCACCCATGTTTGGTTGTTCGATGGGAAACTCTCCCTCTTCCATGGTACTAATCTTGTTGATAAGAACATCATGGGTTAGGGCTAGATTTGTGACTTTATCATGAAGAGAATCTAATGGGAAAAGGTCATCCAATTCACATAGCTTTAAACTATCTTCTAGTTGGCAAGCAATATCTTGTGTTTCCCTAACATTCTTAGGGGACTTGTCCTTCAAGAGGAATTGGAAATGTCCCTCAAAAGAGCATAGATATCAGTTTAAGGTGTTGGTTCCTAGTAATGAATTGGAAGAGATTTGATTAAGTAATGTTTTGAACCTATCATTGAACTCCCTTACAAATTCCTCTTCATGTTTTTGTATCTCTTGGTATTGGGAAAAAAGGAAAGTCATATCCCTCTCATCACCCCACCTTTTCATGAAGGCATTTTCAAGGTCTTCCCAGATTTTGATACTCTTATTTAGAAGGTTGTTGTACCATATCCTAGAATTTCCTATTAATGAAGTGGAGAAGAGTTTCATAATCACATCTAAATGCCTATTTCTGGCTTCATGGAGTTTGAAACTTTCATAAAACCTTCTCAAATGAAGGTTGCTCGTGGTATTATCCTCACCAAATAATTTAGGAAACCATGAGTTGGATTTCTTAGGTAATTTATGTGAACCACCCCTAATTTTGCTCATATACAAAGGTTTGAATATTTCACTAGGGGCCCATTTTGGAGGAGTCGTAGGACAATAGGGTGTGTATTGACACCCATTATGGGTTGTCATCAATGGATTCACCAAATAACCCTTCCAGGGTTATAGAAAGAAATCAGGGAATCACCCTTGGTGGAGTCACCAAGTAAGCTTCTAAGATGCAGGCTTTGGGAAAATCTCACCAAAGATGTGTCATTGGGAAAATTGACTCGATTCTCCCCAACAACGACGCCAAAATGTTATCACACAATTTGTACTTGTCCAATCCCAAGAAAAGTAAATCAAAGCTTGTGTAACTACATGATAGCCCACCACTGTCACCTTAGTAGGAAATCCCCATGTTTTAGGGATGGATGAGGTCCAACCCAAGGAAGGCATCCTCAATAACCTCAAGGAATCATATAGCAAGGATATGGTCAAGATTAGAGCATCCTCTCACTCGTTACCTAAGTCAAAGGTTCTATGCTTGTGAAATTGAGGCAAATATTGAGGCAAACAATTTACAAGTACCAATATGATAAAATACATCAATAGACAATATAAAACATAGATATATGATGGTTGAAGTAAAAATTGCAGGAAGATGACGGTTTATAAAAACCAACAGTATTTTGTAACAACCACGAGAAATTCAACTCAAAATTACAAGAGAATACAGTGAAAACTTAGCATTTATCACGTGGATCATTTAGCACTTATCCCGGGGAATTTATGAGTGTGTTAGCTAGTAATTAGAGTGAATTATGTAGAAAATTAAAATAGTTTGGATGGTTGTTAGCAAAGATTTGCAACAACAACAACTAAATTAGTAGATTAAGCTAAGCTAAGGTTAGAGAAAGTTAGTAGAAGCTTTAGACAATAGAGTTTCAAAGTATTTTTTATCAATTCCTCGACAGGAGAGCAAGTGAACTATTTCCCTTTTGGGCTATGGAGTCATTTAAAATAGCAATATAACTTGAAGAAATAATGATGATAATAATGCATAAGGATGATGAGAATAAATTTGAGGTGCTAGCACCTTAGGGCCTCAAGTTTAAATTCTTAAAAGATGATTTTTTCTAGAGAACAAACTCTTTTAGGCTCTAGTGAATTCTTCTTCTTCATTGGACTCTTGAAATATATAGCAACAAGTTTCTATAACAATACTCCTAAAGTGCTAGCGCTTTAGGGCCTTAAGAGCCTACTCTAGACAAGATTTTCTCAACAAATCAATGGATGAACTATGCTAGAGAGAGGAAGAAACACCTTATGTTCCTCTCTTCGAGTTTACACAAGTAATATAACTTCAATATGAACAAGTAAAACATATCATAAGCATTCAACATATGAAAGAAATTGCAAATTTTACTTACTTCACCAAGCACAAACCCTAGTTGCAGAAATTTCCACCAAGAACAAGCCAAGAAACATCCAAAACTTGCTCCTCCAAGCCTAGCACATGAGTAAAAGAGACCAAATATGCCTAAGAGGGAGAAAATTTCAGATTAAGTCCTCTTGTGAGAGGAAAGTTATGATGAAAAATGAAAATGGCAAGGCCTTTATTTATATGAGGCCTTGCAACCAAATTTGTCCACTTTAAAAGTCAACTTTAAAATATAAAGAGGGTCGACCTCGTAAAATTTTCCCTTTCAATTACATAAAATAACCCTAAAACAAGGGTGGCATCATCCCTTCTAAGGTGACTTTATGCTCCATAAAGGTGACATTGAGGTAGAAGTGTGCAACGCTAGGCCTCCAAAGGCCATCCATCATCAAAACATCACCTCCTGACCCTCCTCCATCAAACCCTAGTCTCCTTCGTGACGTCATGAGCTAGGTGGTTGATGTCCAAGCCTCCAAAGGCTAACATTTAGGTGGAAAGAGGTGGAAGCTTGTCTCCTAGCCCTATCAGAGTGCCTCCAAAGGCAATGACCTCCTTATTCAATGTGAAAATGGTGATCATAAGTATGCCCTAGACATGGGGTTTCTACATCCAATCTTGGGCTCCAAATCCCTCATGAAGGTCCAAACGAAGTCATCTCCTCATGAATACATGTTCATCGGGAAAGATCTCATAGAGACAAACAGATGTGCCCTCCAAGGGTCCATAAGTCACAACAATCATGTCAAGTAAGCCACATCTAATAATGGAACCGCCCAAACATGTGCATCAAAACCCCCTTTTCAAGCTAAACAAATGCTTAAAGACCTTATACAATTTGTCAAATTTAGGTGTGGGAGGGGTGTCAAGGTATCCTATTGGGTCAGTCAATCCCCAAGTCAAAGATGTTTCCCAAGGGAAACCTATCTAAGTCATGTGTGAGTATGAGGTGGAGTGGGGTAAGACTTATGGGTATGGGTTTTCATGACATACAAGGGCTTGTATTGTCTCATTTATGGGTGCCTTTGTTAAGGGCTAGCCACATCCTTTTCCTCTTTTTGTTTTTTAAAGCATATTTTTTCCAAGTGTTTTATTAGCCATTTATTTTGCAAGTGTTTCCAAGTTGAAGACAATAAGGGACACTAAAAGGAAATACATATCCCACATACAGTCTACCTTGGTTTGCATTATTTTCCATGTTGAAGACAATAAGGGGCACTAAAAGGAAATGCATAGCCCACATACGCTCTACTTTGGTTTGCATGATTGATTAGTTAGTTATTTATTTTATGGGTCCCTCATTTTTTCAGAAGCGTTTCATTGTTCTTGGGATCCCAAGGCAAATTTTTAAAGCATGGTGTTTTTGCTATGGCACCTCCGATCCTAATGGCCCCTTCTTCCCATAAATGAAGTACATGCCTTTCTTAGGTCAATAAGCCTGAAAACCCAAAAAGATGAGAAGATGAAATGGAAGAAGTGTGGTAAGTTATAAGTATGACTGGGAATGGTATGATGACTTTTCAAGGAACCCCCAATAGCACCCCATTCCCGAGGGTGACTAACTTACTAGGACGTGATGACACCCACCAAGGTTAAATAAGGAAAAGGGTATAACTTTCAAGCAAATGTTTTGTAATCAAGAAAGGTTTATTTACAACATATTCAAATGCTTCAATTATTAAAGTGACACTTCCCATGAAAACAAACTTATTACCTCATGAAGCAAGACCTATTGTCCTCTTGGGCCACGTTGATGTGATGGATGTTTCTCTGCTACTAGTGATGACCAATGGTGCAAGTCAAGATAAGAGGGACCCTGCGGGGCTCTCCCAGTCAATCTGGCTCTCGGCACTCCATGTATGCTACTTGTGGGCCTCAAGACATGATATCTTTAGTTACCCCTAGGTTGGGGGGTGTAACAAGTCCCAACTTAAAAGAGTTGTAACTTTTGTGGTGCTGCTAAGAATCATTATTATGACATCAATTTTGAAATTCCATGGTCACTATGCTTCTACTAGTACTAGTACTACTAAAATATGGTTTATAAACAAAGAGATAATCACATTGTAAGAATTTTCCATGGGGGTTTTGAGGCCCCAACTTGGAATGGGTATAACTTCCATGATACTTCTTGAATTTTATATTATGACACCAATTCTAAAATGCCACATTAACTTTGCTTCATCTAACATTGGTTTGGTTGCAACCTAGGTGCTCTGTCAAAATATATATGCTCTGCAATACTCGTGGTCATCATCGAATAAATCCTAGAATAATTGATTTTAAATTAGTGATATCTTCACCTCTTGAACTCCTATTTGAATGAATTTATTTTGAAATTGTGTATTTTTTGAGAGGAACTTATATTTGCAATTTGATTCTTTACGTTATGCACAAAAGTATTTGGAAAATTGATTTGAATGTCGTGGCTCTATTTTTCCCCGTGAAAAATATTCAAAAAGAAGAAAAAAATTCTTCCACTTTTGCCCAAGAAAGAGCTATGAATCCACTTGTAGGAAACCTTGGTAGATAAGAGATAAAACCTCTTAGCATAGAATAACAAAATAGATCACACAATAATAAACACCAATAATATAGAAAAAAACCCTTAAGGTAGGGTAATGCCATCAATTACTCCTTATGGATAGAGTCACTCCACAAGCCATGCTTGTACAATACGTTCCTCAACATATCTTAATTTAATGATACTCATGTGTATATATACTTTCTCATGAGTATTTCATGGGGTCTATGCCAACTACCCCTCATTATACATTTATTACCTCCAACTACTTAGTGGGCCCTATTCCATGATTATGGTCACATAACATTGATTATCCCCCTTAGGTACCTTATATTACCATAATTATCCTCCCTAGGTACAATACATAACATTCCTACATGTTCTCGTGCATCCTGCAATGTTTGAGTAAACTATCTTGGCTTCATGGGGCTTGAAGTAGAGGGTAAGGATAGATCCTTCCTTGAGCTCTTCTCACCCACACTTGGATTTGAATCTTCTCTTACCTCTGAATTAGATTTTGGAATAACAACTTCTTAACTCACTAAAGGATATACTTGCAATATAGAGGACCATACATTCTCATTGAACCTCACATCTCAACTCACCGTAATCTTCTATTGTGTTGGAATGTATATCTTACAAGCTTCAGAAGTCTCACTGTATCCAACAAAAATACCCTTGGTACTCAAGGATTCCAACTTATTCATTTTCTCTTCAGGAATATGAATATAATTTGGACAACTAAATAAATGAAAAAAATATACTTCTAGCTTCACACCAATGAATGCCTCCTATGGTATCTTCTTCTTCAAGATCTCATGAGTACACTTATTCAAAATATACACAACATTGTTACAAGCCTCTGGAAAAAGAAACATGGCAAAATCCATGTCATGAATCAAATACTCTCTTTCCTTGATACGAGAGGACTAGGAAGGACACACCTCTAGTGCACCAATTAGCATGCCCACGATAAATGTTGGGTAGCCAAATGCAAAGAAGATAACTATTGAAAACAACTAAGTATGAATCCCACCCCAAGATGAGTGCTCTCCTCTTCTTACTTCTATGCTTTGGGTGCAAACACAACTGAGGCAATGATGAATAGCCTCAACAATAAACAGGTTCTTCTTCTTAGCAACCCCATCTTGTTGTGGGTTGTAGGGTATTGTCGACTCCTTCTTAATCCTTGCTTCATTGCAAAAAGAATCAAACTTTGTGGTGGTATACCCATATCCATTATCTGAATGAAACATTTTTTCTTTCATGTTAACCAAGGCTTTGGGTTCTATGAACTTACCAAACACTTCATCCTTGGTTTTCATAAAATAAACCCAGGCCTTTTATGAGGAATCATCAATGAAATTAACATAATACATATTACCTTTCAAAGAAGAGGAAGAAATGGGTCATCACAAATCATAATGGATAAGATTGAGACTCTCTCTCGATTTGTTCTCACTACTTGGAAAAGCAACTTTAGTGTGTTTACCAAGAACACATCCCTTACATAGTCCTTCCTTATCTGTCTTGAAGTTCAACAACCCCCACTCTAAGTTTTTCAATAGATGAAGCACTCCATATTGTAAGTGACCAAAATGCCTCTACCAAAGCTCACACAACTTGGTACTACTATGCATTAAAGCACCATGCTTCACTGGATCTACCTGCAACCTATATAAGCCTCCAACTCAAACCCTTTTTTCCACAACATGGGTTCAATCTCTAATGATAACCTTCTGAGCATCAAAATCGGCCACACTATGTAGATTTGTCATAAAATAAATTGAAAGACATTTTTTCTTCAAATTGGGAACAAACAAAACATCATTTAACTCGAACATCACATGATAGCATCCAGAATGAAATGGAGCCCAAACCTTTCACGGGATAAGTAACATCATTACCCAACTCCACATTCCTCCCTCTTGTTCCTAAATCCCACCAAAGAGTTTCCTTTTGTAAGTCATATGTCTTGATGCCCAATTGTCCACATGCCACCCTACATTAGAAACAATGTTTGATGATAAATAAGAGATAATGGAGTAGGAAACCTCAAGTTGGAATTCTTACTCATCCACTCTTTCTACAATCCCTACACTTCCTCCAACTTGTTTTTACTACTTGGCCTTCCCTTTCTTATTCTATGGACATTCACTAGCATAATTTTCCTTCTAGTGACACCTAAAACATTTCACGTTTCTCAAATCATTCTTACCCTTCTTGTATCCTTTCTTGTTTCCCTTCCTCGTCCTCTTAATGAGTGTTAGTTATTCTACATCTCTTTGCTTAGCTAAACAAGAGTTTAACCCTATATCTTCTTGAACAAAGTCATACCAAAGCTTCTCAAAAGATGGTAACTTCTCATGAGCACAAACACCTTGGACAAAGGGTTTCCAAGATGAAGAAAATCGATGCAAGGCAATGGGAACCAACTCCTCATCCACCACTTGTGTCCCTATGGAAGCCAGTTGGTCTCTCAATTCTATGATCTTCGCCAAATATCTAACCATTATATCTGTGTCACTCATGCAGATGATTGAAATCACGTTTCTCAAGAGCATCTTCCTAGAGACACTCACACTTTGTATAATACAACCAAAACATCATACATTTGCTTATCAATCTTCTTCTTTGCATTGTGAGTGATCAAATGATCCTTCATCGAATCAAGAATTATTCTCTTAGCCTCAACCTCCTTCTTAATATGCTTAGCCAATAGTTTCAAATTGGTAGGTGTAGTGATCTCTTCCTGAACATGTTGTCAAAGATCAACCTCTTCCAATATCATTTGCAACATGCACTTCCAAGATGTAAAATTGGAAGCACCTTCCAAGTTGTCACACTCTCTAAGACAAAGAATAGTCATCATTGCAAATCTAAAGCACAACTCAAAGAAAAATCAACCACAAATCAAGTAGACCGCCCTTCTAGGGTTCAAGTGTTTATTTCCATGTGTGTTGGGGTTTCACACCCAACAACCTAAAATAAGTCAAGAACCTCTTCCAGGTATGGGACAACTAAAACACCCAACTCACTCTTCACCAAGAGAGTGATCTAAATCAAATCAGTGGCAATAACATGTGGAACTTTAAAGAATTTGTGCTCAATCCAAATTCATAAATTTCACCTCAACCTTGAGGTTCTTTGGATATATCCCCATTGCATATAAACCCTAGCCAAGGCATCCACCATCAACAATAAACCTTAACCAACAACCATGGCCTATAAAATAATCATACAGATCTACTCTTAAAAACTCTAAAGGCTCAACAACAAGCTAGCATAAGCACCAACAAGTCCACCCTTGATATTTCTCCAAGCTTGCCTCACATAAGCTCTCCAAGCAAAGAACTCCAAATCTTCTCTAGGGTTTCTTTTCCACAAACCTTGGATCCTTCTCACACAAGACTTCAACCCTATCACTTTAATTCTCCTCTACATTTTACCTCACACAATCCCTAGTGCCTTCCTTCCTTGCATAAATACAAGTACAAAGACCGAAGACAAGTATATATTCAAGATACAATGATCCAATGAACTTTACTTCATTGCTACAACTAAAGGCTCTCTTCTCTTTTTATATATAATAAGTGAGGGAGGCCAATGATAGTAAAGTGGACTGAGTCCTTAAGCAGTGTAATCTAACCCTCGAGATAAGGTCTCTAAGTGACATTCTTTCTCTCTAAAGTGCACACATGTCAAGAGATGACTTCTCAAGTGGTGCACCCTCCAAGCATGGGCTCCAAATGTTAAGCACTCCTCATCACAAGGATTCTCGCTCTCAAATACAGGCATCCAATGGCCCAACACTCCATCTCAACATATGTGTCTAGAGTCCACAAACAACCCCAAGCAATGCACCCTCAACCAAAGAATCCTCAAGCAAGTGCTCATCCTCCTAAGGCATGCCAAGTGGTCCAAATGTTCTTCAATATAAGTGCCCTCTATCCTAGTACCCAACACTCCTCCAAGTTAGATATGACACCCATGCAAGCAACCATGCTCCTCTATGTGTGTGCCATGTAGAAGATATCAATGACACATAAGTTACCCACCTTCTCAAGGAGTGTGTTACATCTTGCACCAAGTCCAAGGTCAAGCAACCACCTATAGAAACTCTCCAAATGTCATTGAACTAAAGTTTTAAGATATGAATAAGGGGCTAAGATTTCACCATGCACCCTACAACATATGAAGGCATCCCAAGCATGGTGTAAACACTTTTGGAACAACCCAAACACTAATAGGTTTATGTGAGAAATATAATGAACAAGTTGATAGTTGTAGTTTGCATATTAAGGAGATTTAAAAAGTCTTAGATATTGCTAGTAAAAAAATCATGAATGAATTAAGGGAGAAGGAAGATGCACCTACAACTTGCAAAAGGACATGTGACACTCTTTTGATGTGACTTCTTCTCATCCATTGTTGACCTCCCATGAGCAATTCTCCTAATTATGAGAAGCATACTAAAGGATTTTGTTCCAAACTACTTCATTAGATGGGATATACCAATTGTGGACATGGCAATTGTGGGCAAGGAATTATTATTCCTTTTGTGCCTAATGTGAGACTAGTAAGAGTATTCCCTTTATGTTTTGAGACTTCATCACAAGATGCAAGTCCCCCTAATCGACCAACCACTTTTTTTTGTAGGAATCAAATCCTACATTTTTTTATGATTTGCCTATTGCATTTGAATACGCTCCATGGGAACTAGATCTTGCACCATATATTCAACTAGTTCCATCTTCTTCACTATACACATATTAGTTGTATATATATCTTGATTATTGTGATTAGAGGCATTTTCACTCTAAATCTAGGTATCAAATTTCCTATTGGTATGCTAGCAATGTTTCTTATAAATCTTTAATTAATAAGTGTAAATGGAAAAATTGTGGATCAATACCAACTATTAGGACTCATTTTGGTTGGATTAATGATTGGTCATGATGACATTTGAGCTCATGAACAAGGAATTTATATCAAATTGTGTCATCCACTATGCACACGTATTGTGTTCATTGATCTCTTTAATTGGCTTACCAAAGTAATCGTCTTGATTTAATAGTTTTTTTTATGGCAATGCCTTTTTTAACCTGTGCACTTACATGATGGGAAGACCATGATAAGCGATGTTTTCAAAATTGTTGAGTCTTTTGACCTTTGTTCATGGTTAAGTCTTGGTGTGTTTGCTTAGAGCATTCTTGTTGTTCTTCAACACTCTTTCATTACTAACATCTTTGCTGGAGCACTTTAAGCTTCAATGTGATATTTTTCATCTTCTATGTCATTTATTTGGAGAATGTTCTTTGACAACATTATGAGATTTGAGTCCATCGGGCTATGGTCTAGCAGAAACTGGAAGCAGTTGTTGTGACAATGAATGTTCAAATTATGGTGGGCATGCTCCCTCCCTGCATTGTTTTTTCTAGATGTAGCTATTGATATGGATGTAGCCTTCGAGAATCATTGAGATTCTATAATGTGTCCTTCTTCGCTTGAGTGAGAGAGGGTGGGGCAACTTATTTCCAAGTTTACTATCGATAAAAAGACAGGCTCCCACTTAAAACAAAACATTGTGGAATTTGAGCCCCTAATATGATCACTCATGCATGTTCTCTTTCACACTTGGATTTGAGTTTCTTTGTGTTTGTTTCATTGGTTTTGTTAGTGCAAAGGTATTTTTTTTTTATGCTATACTTTTAAAGCTAGACTCTACAATTTTGAAGATGTCCATGTGAAGTTTTTTGGAGACTATAGTTCTAGACATTGAGTCTATGTTGAGAGCTATTTTTGCACCTTGTGATGGTAAGGATGTTTTCATTTTTGGTCTCTTTTTTATTCCCTACCCAATTAACCATTAAGGGGGAATTATTATAATGTTTGTTTAGACAAATCATTTCTTACCAAATCTTTTGTGAGTGCATATTAAGGGGCAATATCGGGATGTAAACTTGACTTGGGGTTAAATACATTATTCTTCCACCTTTTGGCTTTTTTATACCAAGCCAAGTTTAAGGGTGGATGTTGGGTTAATGATGATTAATTTTGACTTTTTGGTCATTAAAGCCATATATGACACACCTTAATGGATGGTTATAGTGTACATTAGTGGTGGTTAGCAGGTGACCTTAATGGTTCTGTAATATACCAGATATAAAAAGTATGCAGAACAAAAATAAAATGCTAGAAATGGCAGAATAACAACAATATAACCAGAACAATCACCAGAATAGCACTGAAATGATATAAGAATAACAACATAAATAACACTTTGATTCTGAAAGCAATGTTCATGGGCCTCTTCGAGGGGGAAACCTCCAGTTGAGCAGAGCTCTATTACAATAATATCCAAGCTAGGGTTCTCATACCCTCGACTCCTATTTATACTAAATATGTTTATCAAAAGAAGCATCTAGAGGAATATCCTTCTAGAAGAAAAAGCTTCTATTAGGTCTTCTTACATTTGACTTATTCTATTTTATTGCAAGGCCTTATTAATATTGACCTTTATTACATCCAAATATATTTTTCTAACTATGTGCGGGTTAGGACCCTAACATGTCCTCCCCCTTAAAAACAACCTTGTCCTCAAGGCTTGAGGTGTGGAAATTGCTGCGGAATGGTAGTTGGTTCCCAAGTGGCATCACCTGGAGTTGTATCTTTCCAATGGACTAACACTTCCTTGATGGTTCTCTGACACAGGCGACGCTCACGCTGGTCCAAAACTGCTTGTGGTTGTAGCCAAATGGATCCTTCTTCGGCTAACTCGGGAAGGTTGGTTTGAATTTGGCACGTAGTTCCAATCACCTTCTTTAAGCATGAAACATGAAAAATAGGATGTAGCTTCGAATGTCTGGGAAAAGCTAACTGATAGGCTACTTGTCCCACACGCTTGAAAATGGTATAAGGACCATAAAATTTGGGCGCTAGCTTCTGACAATGCTCAACCTTGAGGGAAGTTTGCTTGTAAGGTTGTAGTTGAAGAAACATTTGATCCCTTTCTGCAAATTGATGTTCAGAGCGACCTTGATCTGCTTGTTGCTTCATGCGATTCTATGCCATGACCAAATTCTCTTTGAGGGTATGAAGAATAGCCTCTCGAACTGTAAGTGTTTGGTCAACACCTGAACCTTCAAGACACCAGGTAAGTATGAGAGAACTGAAGGTGGCTTCTATCAATATACCGCTTCAAAAGGAGTCATGCATGTAGTTGTACGGTATGAAGTGTTGTACCACCATTCAGCTAGGGGTAACCATTGAGCCCATTGATTTTGCTTTTCTGAGGCAAAACACCACAAATATGTTTCCAAACACTTGTTGACAAATTTTGTTTGACCATCATTTTGGGGATGATAAGCTGAGTTGAGATGCAATTGGGTGCCTTGTAGCTTGAATAGTTCTTTCCAAAAATTGCTTGTGAAATTTGGGTCACGATCAGAAATAATAGAGTGCGGCATGCCATGAAGCTTGAAGACCTAATCCATGAAAATTTGAGCCACTGTGGATGCTGTAAACGAGTGTTGAAGAGCGCAAAAATGAGCATACTTGGAAAGGCGATCAACAACCACCATGATGATTGATTTATTTCTCAATTTGGGTAAGCCGGTAATAAAATCCATAGAGGTATCCTTCCAAATAGCAGGTGGAATCGGGAGCGATTGTAGTGTGCCTGGGGATTTGACTGTTTCTCCCTTGTTGTGTTGACACACATCACATTCAACGACAAAATTACGAATGTCCTGTTTCATACCATCCCAGAAAAAGGAATGTTTGACCCTGTCATAAGTTTTGGTGAACCCAGAGTGCCCTGTTGTGGGTGTAGCATGAAGCTCAAAAAGTAACGTGGATTTAATCTTTGATTGTTTACTTAAATATAAATGACGTTTGTATTGAAGCTCATCATGGAGCCAAGAGTACCCTGGGGAAGCTGGAACATTGGACTACAATTGTTGGATCAAATGCGAACTTTTTGGATCTTGTAGCCATTCCTGGCGAATTACTTGGAGCTAATCTGGTACAATGAAGGAAAGAGAAAAAAGGGATCCTTCATCTTCATATTTTCGAGAAAGTGCATCTACAACCACATTGTCTTTGCCTTTCTTGTAAATGATCTCATAATCATATCCAAAGATCTTAGTCACCCATTTTTTTTGCTCCAAGGAGGAAATGCGTTGTTCCAGAAGATACTTGAGGCTTTGATGGTTTGTCTTAATTTGGAATCGTTGCCCCAATAGATAAGGGAGCCACAGATCAATGACATGAAGAATAGACAACATTTCCTTTTCATAGATGGATTTGCCCAAATTTCTTTCAGATAGTTGCTTGCTGGTAAAGGCCAAAGGTCGACCCTCTTGCATAAGGACAACACCAATTCCTTTCCTTGAGGCATCACATTCCAACACAAAGGTCTTTGTGAAATTAGGAAGGGCTAGGACTGGAGTGGTGCACATGGCCATCTTCAAGGTGTGAAAAGCTTGAGCAACAGCTGGAGTCCAAGTGGAAGAGTTCTTTTTTAGGACAGTAGTGAAAGGTGTTGCAATCTTTCCATAATTCTTAACAAATTTGCGATAATACCCTGTTAAGCCCAGAAATCCTCGCAAGCTCTTGAGATTCTTTGGGTGAGGCCAGTCTTGCATAGCTTCAATCTTTTTAGGATCCATCCTGACGCCATCCTTGCCAACCAGATGACCCAAGTATTCTACTTCTGAGGCGCCAAAAGAACATTTAGACTGTTTCAGGAAAGGTTGGTGCTGAGAGAGTAGATGGAGAACTCGATCCACATAAGCAATATGGTCTATCCATATTTTTCTATAGATGAGGATATCATCAAAGAAAACTAAGACAAAATGGCAGAGAAAATGATGGAAGACATGATTCATGAGGCTTTGGAAGGTAGAGGGGGCATTACACAAGCCAAAGGGCATGACCAAAAACTCATAGTGGCCATCACGAGTTCTAAAGGCAGTCTTGGGAATGTATGCATCTTTCATACGTATCTGGTGGTAGCCCAAACGAAGATCAAGTTAAGTAAAGAATTGGGCGCCACTCAATTCATCCAGGAGGTCATCAATGACAGGAATGGGAAATTTGTCTTTAATGGTAAGTTTGTTGAGGGCACGGAAGTCAAGACACATTCGCCAAGAACCTTCTTTCTTCAGGACCATGACCACAGGAGAAGAGTAGGGGCTTGTACTAGGGCGGATAACGCCTGCATTAAGGAGTTCCTGGACCATTTTCTCAATTTCATTTTTTTGGGAAAAAGGGTGACGATACAGACAAATATTGGGAGGAAGGCTTCCGGGTACAAGGGGAATGGAATGATCATGAACACCATGGGAAGGAGGGAGTCCTTGGGGAGTGGAAAAGACCAATTGATGCTTAAAAAGGATGGCTTGGAGGTCTTGCAGCATCGAGGGTGTCTTTGTTGCTTGTATGGCATGGAGTTGGGTGATAACACCAGAATGACCTTTTTTGAGCATTTTTTACATGCGATGGGAACTAATGATCTCAGGTGAACCGACGGTGATACCTTGGAACTTATATTGGTGGCCCTCCTAGTTGAATTGCATGGTTAAGTCCTTAAAATCCATGAGAATGGGACCCAAAGTCCTTAGCCAGTTTGCACCCAACACAATGTCACAACCTCCCATGTCGATAGAAAACATATGGGATTTCAGGTGGTAGTCACCAATTTGGAGACACACATTTTCACAACGCCCTCCACATTTCATGGAACCACCATTGGCAATAATGATTTGGAAATTATTGATGACATGAATGTAGTAATGAGTTTCTTGGGCAATGCGATGATGAATAAAATTATGGGTGCTGCCACTATCAACCAGAATGATGACCATTCGATGCTGGATGTAACCGATTAGCTTGAGGGTTTGGGGAGCGGAGAAGCCAGTGAGAGCATTGAGGGAAATGACTAGTTCTACTTCAGGAGGGTATGAGGGAGGGGCTATGTCAGTGGAATCAGGTGACTTAGACACAAGGGGAGTTTCTACATCCTCTTCTGAAATATCCTCGGAGATGGCCATAAAAAGATTTTGTTCCTTACACTTGTGGCCCGAGAAATATTTTTTATCACAATTATAACACAGGCCTTTGAGTTGGCGTTCATCCATTTTAGCCCTGGTCAATTTTTGGATCTTCAGTGGAGCAGAGGGAGTAGTGGGATTTACTGGTTTAGGGCAAGGAATAAAGGAGGGTTTTTGGTTTTGAGAAGATACAACCTGTTGTGCTTCTTTATATCTTTTAGTAGCCTCCACCCAACTCTGAGGCCGAGCCATGAGGAGATGGGCCCGAATCTCATCCTTGAGGCCACTGATAAAACACTCTCGAAAAAAAGCTTCAGACATGCCCTCTGTCTGAAAAGCCAGATGCTCAAAGGTAGCTATAAAGTCTTCCACTGTTCCTAATTGTTTCAACTTTGTTAAACGACCCAAATGGTTGGTGTCAATGTCAAAGTGTTCATAAAGCTCTGCCACAAAGTGTGTCCAAGCAATATACCCTTGACGAGAAGTTTTTCTCCATTGCCACCATTGCCAATGTTCTTGATCTAGATGGAGAACACCATACCGGAGTTTGGCCAAATCATCTGTAATGTCGTATAAAGAGAAATAATGTTCCATTTGGGTTACCCAACCAATGGGGTCCAAACCATCAAATTTGGTCACATCCACCCGCGGAAGGCGTAGGTCACGTTGAAAGTGATGTTTATGAAAGTTATGGGAATGAGAGGAATGTTCACCGTCAGTATGTGGAGGTGATTCAAAGGAAGGGTTATCTGTAGGGATATGAAGCTTGGTGCAGAGTGACCAAAAGATAGATTCAAGTTGGCTAGTCAGGTCTTGTTTGATTGCCTCCATTGAGGACTACATCGTTGTATTGATGGTGGCAACATTGGCAATGAGGTGTTTCACTTCTTGTCGGGTCTCGGTGAGACTAGATTGTAAGGTATTGAAGTGAGCTTCCAAGTCTTGATTATGGGTGTGGGCCACGAGGATGAGGGAACCAAAAAGGGGCTGGTGGGGTAAAATTTTTTGCTGAAAAATGATATGTATGAATGTGATACAGGCGAAGAGATGAAGCAAATGGAATAGGTCTCAAATAATGGTGAAAAAATTTCCAGACTTTTTATTTTTATTTTTTACACCTACGGAGTTATACTTCGGTCTGAAGAATATTCCAGTGGTGAAATGCCCAAATGCTTAACCAGGAAGAACTCTGTAGTGATTTGGCAACCCGAACACAGTTGCACGACAATAGATCTTGTATGTTTTAATTTGTTTATGTTTATGTCCCCAAGGGTTAGGTATTCAAGGGTTCTACAGACAAGGGTTTGCCATGTGTTGTAGCTCTCTGATATATGTGCAGGGTCCAACAGTAGTACTCGACCCAATATCTCAGGGCACTAACTAAGGAGGATAGACCGTACCCTTAGCTGTACTACCCGACTACCCAGGTACTAGAGAATATCTTCCCGAGTGTTGTTCTCGGTGACACTATAGCAGTCAGGCGACCGATCGGTTTATCTAAAGAGGGCTTTAGGTAATCTAGGCCGATCTGTACACATGTGTTGTCTGATGCGCTACCACTTGAAGGGGTACCAACAAGGGTTACAAGGGTGGCCAACAGATGTGCGCTTAAGTACTACTTGTATTTCCCACGTGTATGAATCCATCAACCGCGGGTTTATGCGCGTAACGACAGATCTTGGTGGCTTAAAGACGTCGGAATATGTCTCTACCCTGAAGAAAAAAAAAATAACCCACACTTTCTTTCGAGGAAAGTGCTCTGATACCACTTGTAATACACTAGATATAAAAAGTATGCAGAACATAAATAAAATGCTAGAAATGGCAGAATAACAACAATACAACCAGAACAATCACCACAATAGCACTGAAATGATATAAGAATAACAACATAAATAACACTTTGATTCTGAAAGCAATGTTCACGGGCCTCTTCGAGGGGGCAACCTCCAGTTGAGCAGAGCTTTATTACAATAATATCCAAGTTAGGGTTCTCATACCCTCGACTCCTATTTATAATAAATATGTCTATCAAAAGAAGCATCTAGAGGAAGATCCTTCTAGAAGTGGAAGCTTCTATTAGGTCTTCTTACATTCAACTTATTCTATTTTATTGCAAGGCCTTATTA
>ML784153.1:35345-60257 GCA_009831015.1 Picea engelmannii | reverse complement strand
ACCCTCAACCCAAGCATCCTCAAGCAAGTGCTCATCCTCCTAAGGCATGCCAAGTGGTCCAAATGTTCTTCAATATAAGTGCCCTCTATCCTAGTACCCAACACTCCTCCAAGTTAGATCTGACACCCATGCAAGCAACCATACTCCTCTATGTGTGTGCCATGTAGAAGATATCAATGCCACATAAGTTACCCACCTTCTCAAGGAGTGTGTTACATATTGCACCAAGTCCAAGGTCAAGCAACCACCTATAGAAACTCTCCAAATGTCATTGAACTAAAGTTTTAAGATACAACTAAGGGGCTAAGATTTCACCATGCACCCTACATCATATGAAGGCACCCCAAGCATGGTGTGAGCACTTTTGGAACAACCCAAAATCTAATAAGTTTATGTGAGAAAAATAATGAACAAGTTGATAGTTGGAGTTTGCATATTAAGGAGATTGAAGAAGTCTTAAATATTGCTAGTAAAAAATTCATGAATGAATTAAGGGAGAAGGAAGAGGCACCTACAACTTGCAAAAGGACATGTGAAACTCTTTTGATGTGACTTCTTCTCATCCATTGTTGACCTCCCATGAGCAATTCTCCTCATTATGAGAAGCATACTAAAGGCTTTTGTTCCAAACTACTTCATTAGATGGGATATACCAATTGTGAACTTGGCAATTGTGGGCAAGGAATTATTATTCTTTTTATGCCTAATGTGAGACTAGTAAGAGTATTCCCTTTATGTTTTGAGACTTCATCACAAGATGCAAGTCCCCCTAATCGACCAAACACTTTTTTTTTGTAGGAATCAAATCCTACATTTGTTTTATGATTTGTTTATTGCATTTGAATATGCTCCATGGGAACTAGATCTTGCACCGTATATTCAACTAGTTCCATCTTCTTCACTATACACATATTAGTTGTATATACATCTTGATTATTGTGATTAGAGGCATTTTCACTCTAAATCTAAGTATCAAATTTCCTATTGGTATGCTAGAAATGTTTCTTATAAATCTTTAATTAATAAGTGTAAATGGAAAAATTGTGGATCAATACGAACTATTAGGACCCATTTTGGTTGGATTAATGATTGGTCATGATGACATTTGAGCTCATGAAAAAGGAATTTATATCAAATTGTGTCATCCACTGTGCACATGTATTGTGTTCATTGATCTCTTTAATTGGTTTACCAAAGTAGTAGTCTTCATTTGATAGTTTTTTTATGGCAATGCCTTTTTTTACCTGTGCACTTACATGATGGGAAGACCATGATAAGCGGTGTTTTCAAAATTGTTGAGTCTTTTGACCTTTGTGCATGGTTAAGGCTTGGTGTGTTTGCTTAGAGCATTCTTGTTGTTCTTCAACACTCTTTCCTTACTAACATCTTTGTTGGAGCACTTTAAGATTCAACGTGATTTTTTTCATCTTCTATGTCATTTATTTGGAGAATGTTCTTTGACAACATTGTGAGATTTGAGTCCATCGGGCCATGGTCTAGCAGAAACTAGAAGCAATTGTTGTGACAATGAAGGTTCAAATTTTGGTGGGCATGCTCCCTCCATGCATCGGGTTTTCTAGATGTAGCTATTGATATGGATGTAGCCTTTGAGAAATCATTGAGATTATAGAATGTGTGATTCTTCGCTTAAGTGAGAGAGGGTGGGGAAAATTATTTCCAAGTTTACTATCAATAAAAATATAGGCTTCCACTTAAAATAAAACATTGTGGAATTTGAGCCCGTAATATGATCACTCATGCATATTCTCTTTCACACTTGGATTTGAGTGTCTTTGTGTTTGCTTCATTGGTTTTGTTAATGCAAAGGTATTTTTTTCGATGCTACATTTTTAAAGCTAGACTCTACAATTTTGAAGATGTCCATGTGAAGTTTTTTGGAGACTATAATTGTACACATTGAGTCTTTGTTGAGAGCTCTTTTTGCACCTTGTGATGGTAAGGATGTTTTCATTTTTGGTCTATTTTTTATTCCCTTCCCAATTAACCATTAAGGGGGAATTATTATAATGTTTGTTCAGACAAATCCTTTCTTACCAAATATTTTGTGAGTGCATATTAAGGGGGAATATCGAGATGTAAACTTGACTTGGGGTTAAATACATTATTCTTCCACCTTTTGGCTTTTTTATACTAAGCCAAGTTTAAGGGTGGATGTTGGATTAATGATGATCAATTTTGACTTTTTGGTCATTAAAGCCATATATGATTCACCTTAATGGATGGTTATAGTGTACATTAGTGGTGGTTAGCAGGTGACCTTAATGGTTCCATGCTTTTAGGAATTGGGTGTAGCTAATATAACCTTACACCTATTTATACAATGCTTTGTCTTATTTGTGAAATATCATATAAACTATTTTAATTTGTCGATTTATTTTAGTATCAAAGATAACCCCTTTTTTCCCATATAATAAAATCAAAAACTTTTTCAATAATTAGAATAAAAGTCACAATGGTACTATATAATATACCCCAAGGACGATGACTTAATAAACAAAAAGCAACAAATTATGATCATCCTTTACATTACAATGAACAAAATTGCACATGGCATTAACATGCTTGTATCATCATTAAGAAACGAAAAACAACAAATTATGTTCATCATTCACATCATAATGAACAAAATTGCACATGGCATTAACATGCTGGTATAATCATCAAGAATTCATTGTCCTCATCAAACTTAGCAGGGTTTCACCGAGATACTTCACTGCCTCTAATGTTTTGCAAACTAAAATGACTTGAAATATGCTTGATTCATATATCAATGGGCATTGATGGGAGAATTCCCTCTTCCCCATCACCTAAGGTTTTCATTAGTGATGAAACTTGTTCTCTAATGCAAGCTTGTTTAGACAATTTATCCAATTCTTGGTTATGCTCTCAATAAATATGCTGGAAATGTATTGAATCAACACTAATTTTTAGAACTTCTGCTAGTTATAGGTTGCTATGCAGACCCAGGTTTCACCATTTAACCAACCCATTATCAACTTGGAATCACCATAAAGTATCAAAGATAACTTGTCATATTCTATGTTTTGAGTTATTTGCATAATCATTATGTGAAGACTATGCTTTACTTACATGCTTTATCTCTAACTTCAACAATTAAGAATCACTTAGAACAATGTTGTCAAGATGTTACCTCTTGGAAAAACCCTTGATTTAATGTTAGTAAATAACATGAAGTGAGTTGAATATTTTGGTGATTCTAAGTTAGTCGTAGGAATTTAACTTACATTTTGATTCCAACAAATAAATATGATGAAGGTGGTGGCTTCATTTGTGTGATTAGCTTGCAATTTGATGCCAACAAATAGGTATGACAAAGGTGGTGGGCAAAGAAGTCTGAGTACATACATTGTAGAGAAGGAGGTTCAACGTTGACACACTATTACCATGGCTTCCAAGACGAGGTGGGTGACTGGCTTGCAATTTTATGCCAAAGAATAAGTATAACAAGGTGGTACTCAAATGCCACTTTGGTAAAGAAATCTGACCATAGGGGCTCTAGAGAAGGAGGTTCAATGTGTTGTATCACTGTTTCCAAGAAGAAGTGCAACCAAGTGATCATTTTGGTGAAGTAGATAGTTTCCATGAAAGAAAAAGTAACAACAATGGAGGAGAAAATAGTTGCCTTGACCTAGTGTCACGAGAGAGAGTCTTTCAAGAGTGAAATCCTTGAAGGTTGAATTGAAACACCTGGAACATCTAGGCAATGAGACTAGAATTCTAAGTGGAACGGTTAAAGAATATGAACACAAGGAATGGAGAATTAATTCATATGATGGAGCTTTTGGAAGAGGATATGGTTCATGCAATATTTGTGAAAGTTCAATAATTAGTAATGTCTCCAAAGAGGAAGAAAATAAAGATGATGAGGATGATCTCAACAACATCGAGAATAGAAGTATCAATGATGCAAAATAGATGACACATTAAATATAATAAATTTTTCTTTGGTTCTATGCTTTCCTTTTCAAGTTGAGAATGACTTATGTACTTCAACATTGTATCATAATTTTTTAGATTAACTGAATGGAGTATCTAAAACTTAAGTAATTCACTATGACTTATCTCTCATGAATTCCCTTCATTAATAATCGATTTTTAATGGGTTTAGATCGTCTACTTAATATTCATTGCATTAGGAAATGCTCAGAAGGATGAAGAAGTGGGATTGAAACTTGTAAAACAAACCACATAACATAGATAAACACCTTCGAGATTCACACTTGATAACTAGGACTTCCCATGAAGGTTACTCATGTCACTTTGGCTCTAACTCGAACAAAAAAAACCATGGAGTTTTCCCCATAATCAAGCATGCATAGCTTACTACCCCATTTATAAAACCTTAGCAAGTATAGTGTCTTTATGAATCTATTCATCCAAAGCTCCATTCTCTTTATTTAAGCTTGTGGGGGGCTTCTACAGTGCAACATTATGAAATATCATTTTTGGGATTAATTGTGAGTATTTAATACACAAGTTATTCACTACAATTCATAAGCCATGAACATCATTCTCTAATGACCAATTTCTCATGAGCTTGAATAGTCCACTTAGCAGGAATTGCATTAGGGGACGCTCACAGAGGTCAAAAAATATATGAATTGCATAACATCAGTGGAAACCTTCGATACTTGGATCTACCAACCAAGTCTTTCCAAAAGGTCAGTCATCCAAGTGAGATTTTGGCTCAAGCACATTTAATCATGGAGTTTTACACCATAATTAAGCTCGTTTAGCTTGCTACCCCATTTGCAAACCATTAGCAAGTAGTGTGTCCTTTTGAATGATTCATTGAGAATTCCCTTCTCTTTATTTAAGCAAGTGGAGGGGCTTTTGCAATTCAACATTATAAAATATCATTTTTTCGATTAACTACATGAGATTTTTAATATTTAAGTCATTTAATATCACCAATACATCATCTATTAATGTAATTCACTATTTTTTCTTGAGTTTGAACAATCCACTCATTACATAAAAGAATACTCATAAACAAAAAAAAATGAATTAAAATTAGTAAAATAAATCACATAACATCAATCAACACCTCTCAAACTGAGATATAAAAACCAAAACTTCTTAGGAAATTCATCAAAACGTCTTAGTACTCACACATGCTTAACTAACCCAAATTCCATTTCAGTTAAAAACCTCCAAACAAGTCATCTCTTAGATTGACCACAATCTAACATCGAGAAAAAGAATAACCACTTTTAAAAGGGTTAACGGATATATGCTAAATTGTGAATTTAGATTAGAGGATTATTATTATTAATAAGAAGAAGCAGAAGGCTTTTCATGTCCAGGTAAAAGCTATGAATATCTATTTGGGATAAGGCATTTCAATCATGGCGACTGTTCCATGCTTTAGCACTACACCAACGAGGGTTCGAACCCACCGATCTGCTCATCTTCCTTCCCAATTCGGACCCAGAAGAAGCCCCGCATCAGTAACCGCCAGGATAAAAAAACCAGTGGAGGAGCTATACAACATCCGCCTGGAGAGAAACGTAGCAGAAGAACGGCTGGAAGAGCTGGGAGTAAGTAGATGGGAGAGATGGGAGAGTGGGAAATGCAAGCTCAAATGGGAATGGCATGTCGATCAGCTCGTCTATATCACCAAAGGAAGTGTTCGGGTGGTTCCGCGCGATTGCAAGGACGAGGCCTGGTTCTACGAAGGTGACCTCGTCAGATACCCCAAGTGGCTGGAGGCTGCTCTGTACTTCCAAGGACCCTACGAGGAGCGCTACCGTTTTCTCGCGTACGGGGACGACTTGTCTCTTTAAGGTAAATAAATTTGCTCTATACCATAGACTGTCTTCTTCAAATTTCTGGTGCGGAAATTCATTGCATCGCTAGCTTGCAGCAGACCAATCTGCATTCACTTGCCAGAATTCATCCAGCCCAGGGTCAATGATAAGAAGGGGCTGTTTGCTCACGTTCAAAACAGCATACTGGGCGTTATTGAGGGGAGAGAAACTCACCGCAACCTGCTCTTGTCATAGCGTGGTTCCTCGTCAGAAGAAATGAAAAAGGAGCCTTTCCTCACGTTAAACAAAAATAACTCACTAAAGTCACATGAGATGGAAGCCTTTTCGCTGCCCTGTCCTATCATTGCATCGAGATTATTAGTAACATCACCAGCAAGTACATTATCCTCTTCCTGGAATCCATCACGAAATGCCACCTCAACAAGTGTCTCATCCTCGAGCTTAGAAACTTCTCCACAATCATTTACATCAAAATCAGGATGACTGTCACGATTCTCTCCAATGACTGCCTCATTCGTGTGATCAGGAGGGGGCTGTCTTCTCCAAATTCTAAACGTAGATCAGCAGATTCATTAACATTGTCTGAAAAATCATCAGAGTCTTCTAGGATTCCAGCATCATCATTAATTTCTTTGCTTAGCACCAAAGGGTCTTCTTCTTCCAGGAAGGCTTTATCATCATCTTCATTACCCTCAAACAGGCCAAGGAGGTCTTCCTCCTCTAGGGCTGTCAATAACTCCTGGTATGTGTCTTTGAATCTTTGAGACTTAGGACCCCAGTGCTTGAGAATTTTTTCAACAAATATTTTGAGGGAGGGGATGCTCTTTGGGCTGCAAGAGTGCCTGATCCAATCTCGTTTCTTTCGTCCCAGTGAATATACAAATGACCTTATCAAGAGGTCCTCATGTCTTCCTTTGGATGTGGATGCATACCTCACTAGTGACAAGACATGCTTGATAGCATGACAAGGATCATGATTGAATCTTGGGAGATTTTTGTCATATTTCAGAGGAGTCTTATTTGGATATCCTGGAATGTCTTTAATATCCAAAGCAGGGTACCTTTCATGCAACTCCCATGGAGCCATCCTTCATCATGTGCAAAATTTAACATGAGAGCTCAACAAATGAAATTTCCATACCTTATTACAATGGAGTTGCCAAGGTGAGTTGTAGATGCTTTCACAATGGTGTTTGTCTCACCTTACAAGCACAAAGTCTTCAAAATCTGTAAGAACAAGGTCTTTGTTCTTCCTATGGAGTTGCCAAGAAAATATCTTCGAATTTGAAAACTCCTCCAATGTCGTCTTCTAGGAAAATGGACTTTTTCCCTGACAACGACGCCAAAATGTTATCACACAAACTCACACTTATTGAGCTAAAGTCTGAAAGCTCAAGTGCAATCCTGCATAACTAAGAGGGAAGGCCACTCTCACCTCACCAACCCTCTTTCACTTTAGGCCAACTCTCCTCTGGCTCAAGGGGGTTTCCCTGGATTAAGATTGCTTGGACTTAGGGCAAGGAAGCTCAATGTGGAGAGTGAAGTCTAGGAAAAATGAGTTTGGGTAGCTTTAGAGTATAAAATAAATTAGTTGGAGGTATGGAGGTCAGTGTCTCTTCATTGGGGATATGGAGTCAATGTAGCGCTTCAATAGAGGCCAAGGGAAAAAAAAGACTTGAAGGTCTATCATAGGATTATCTCCTCATAAGCCTAGGTCAACCTTCTAGGAGAGCAAACCCTAGAGTTTATCCTCTCATAAACCCTAGGTGTTGTCTTATTTCTTCAAGAGCTTCTAGCACAAGATCAAGAGAACTAGGTTTTAAACCCTGCGGGGGTAGTCACTCCTAACCTAGCCAAGGAAAACCTTAAGGGGATGGCCACTCCTAACCCTTAAGGCAAACCTTGAATGTTTCAACGAGTTAAGATGGATAAAACAAGGGAAGGGGATGACTGTTGGTTACTTTTCTTCTATCTGAGTTTGTATCCTCAGCTTGAGTGACCCAGGGTTCATGTCTGTTCGGGGTTCCAACAAAGCCTCTAAAACTATCGGCCCTCCTGGTAAACCAGAAAGCAATGCAACACACAGAGTGCACTATGCCGTCTCACCCGAGATAGTCTTAATGGGTGGTTGCAATACTCATGTGTTTGCAACCAGGATTGAGTGGGGATCTGAGGAATGTACGCTGAGAGTTATATTTTAACTTATTAACGCAATAAACTGTCATTCACGATTATGCATAGAATATAATCAACTCATTCATTTAGCATAACAACAACTATTGAAAACAGTAAAGAAACACATGCATTCAATCACATAACACAGGTTTTACTGTGGTTCACCTCCTCCTGGGCTACGTCCACAAAGATCTGGCTGTCAAGCTCTCTTATTATAATGGTTCCAAAACTATAGCACCGCGCACTTTACAACTCTTCTCAGTCAGGTTGAGATCTATTATGAGGCGGACTAGATCGCACCAGGGTCCTCAGCCTGCGATCTAACGCTCAAGATCTACCCTCCTTACTCCTCTCTAGCTCAACATCTTACAAAATTAGGTCGTATATCAAAATATCACAACAACTAGTTATCAAAACATGCCTCCTCTAGACTCTCTATATCAATCGACTCCTCTATGAGACCTAGGTATCTATATTTATACGTTTTTGGCTCGCCAACCATTGCAATGTATTGCTCTGTTACAAAAATCGACAAAAAATCGCTAAAATCGCGATTTTTTCATCAAAACGATTTTTTCCCAAAAAATTGCTGAAAAAATCGCTAAAAAAATGGGGAAAAAATGGGGAAAAAATCGGAAAAAATCGAAAAAAATCGGGAAAAAATCGTGGGTTAATGGAAAAAATCGCCTGTGTAAAAAAGTGTGCGCATTTAAGGGTCCATGAGGGTTTTTTTTGGTTTTTTTGTGCATTTAAGTTTGCCGATATATTGCCGATTTTTACAAAACGATGTTTTCTAGACCCCGACGATTTTTTCGCTGAAACGATTTTCGTAACACTGGTATTGTCAAAAACCCTAACCCTAACGTTGTTAGGTCTTCCATGCATGCACGCGTGGTGCTCTTCTTTCCAGTTGTCGCTCCCCTCGTGCATGCCTTCTTTCCCAAAATAGCCTTTCTTTCTGCTTTGGCTTGCTTTCAACAGGCCCCCAACATTGACATGTGGCTCGTCCCGAGCCACCTAACCTTTGTGAGCTTTGTCGATCTCCCTGGTGATTGCCTGGAACTTTTCCCTGAGTTCCGCTGTTTGCGTTTGAACCTGCGCGGTCTTCTCCTTGAGTGCATCTACTGTTTGTACTGCAATCTCGTCGTTGATCAGCCCTGCACACTCTGCTTGGGTCTGTGCCATGTATGTCTTGGCTTCCTCTGCCTGTGCAATGACCTCTTCTATTCACTCCTGGAGCGGTTCCATTTGAGCTTGACGCTCCTTTTTCTGTGTCTGCGCAGTGGTGAATTCTGCCTGCTGTTTCTTCATATCTTGCGCCCCTTTGATGCGCTCCGTGATGGACATTGTCTTCTGCCTCTGCTTGAGGTCTTGGATAGTTGCGCCTATCCTTTCTTCTTCCTGGTCCCATCGCTGGACCTGTTGATCCTCTTCCAACTTTGTCCATAGTTGTGCTGCTTTGTCGAACAAGTCGGTCGCTGTGTGGACCTTGCGTTCTATCCCCTGTATCTGCCTTGTTGTTTCCTGCTTCCTTTGCTCCCTCACCTCCAGTGGCGTGGTAGGTATGAGCTGCTCATGGAGATTCTCGATCTCTTGCCGATATTGATCGATTGCATGTGCAATTTGATCAATCTTCTCTGTTGCTGTGAGTTCGGCCTCTGCGCGGTCTTTGGAATCTTCTCATAAGTTCTGGCCACTTTTTGTTCCAATCCGTTCACACGTTCCCTCTCCTCTTGGGTCTCGAGCTTGGCCTGCTCATATATTAATTCCAGCTCGTCCCGTTTATCCTTTACCTGCTGTAATTCGGTTGTGTCTGTGCGTGCGTGAGACTGTACCTCCTGGGTAACACTAACCTATAGTTTATGTAGAGCTTTGGATGGTATCCGCGACAATACCAATTGTAATTGAGCTAAAGTCCTTTAGGGGTGTCTGCCCCACGGTCTCGTCCATGTGTAGCATGCTTGGTGTAATGTGAAACGTTGCACTCGGCTGCGGTATTGTGTGGACTATATCCCGCTCGCTAGCTTCAGGTTCTCCTCCTATCTGTGATGCTGATGGGCCTGTTCCAATGCTTGCTTTCGCCTGCCTGTGCTTCTCTGATCTGCATGAGGAACTGTCGCATGTCTGCCAACTCCTCTTGAATTCTGTCCCTGTGGCGGTCAGCATACTCAAAATCCTCGGATGTCCGATCCTAGACCAATTGGGTTATCATTTCTGCATCATCCTACGTGATCGTGTATTTTGGAGGTGTCCTATGCGCCTTCATCTTCTTGCGCGCACCACCCGTCTGAGTAGTCGGTCTCTTAGTCAGGCCTGGTTCTTGTGGATTGGGACTTGGTGTAGTCCCCTGTGTTGCCTCAGCCTATTTTTGTTGTACTTGGGGCGATTGTGTATTCTTCTTGTTCCCTTTCTAGGTTCTCGTCTTAGATGTCCCCTCTTTCGTCTGTTTTGGCTTGGCCTGGCCCGTCCTTGGTTTCTTGGGCACTGGGACTTCCTGAGGTTGTGTTTCTTCCTGCCCTACCTCCTCTTCCTCTGTCCTGGCAGGTATGTCTTGGGTGAGGACTGGAATCCTCCAATCGTCTTCCCAATCCTTGATAGCCATTTCTATGTCGCCCTCCGTGATGCAATAGCGCAGTTGTAGCCATTGCTTGTTGGGGTCCTTCCGCGCCTGGATCCACATCGCATGTCGCGTGGCCTTGAAGTTAGCTATGCCCTGATAGTAGGCAACAACCTATGGTACTATTCTCCAAAGGTTGGCGATGGCCTCCTGTAGTTCGCGTAGGTATCCTTCGAATATAGCTGCGTTCATCTTTCTGTTCCCGGCATTTGACGCGGCGCCAAGCGATAAATATCTCTCTCCATGATTGGGCTTGGGTCTAGTGGCGAAAAATGCATATTCCGGTTCCTTCCATCCCATAATGGCTATCAGCATGAGCAACCATGAATAATGAAATTCTATTCCCAGATCCTGTGCATCCTTGCAGTCATTCAAAAACAGATTCAAAAGATAAGGGGCCCAGCTGACTGTGGTGCCCTCGACACACTGTGCTGCAACTGTGACAACCCTAGTCGGGACTTCCTCCTTGCGGCATTTTCTGAGCAGCTTGCAGGCCATAGTTTTTACGGCCATTTTTGTTGCCATATCATTGATCCGTTTCATGATAATTCCGCGCGTCTCCTTGTCAGTGCTGTATTTCTTTTTCATCTCCTCAGCGAGTGCTTTCTCCTTTGTTTTGTCGTCAAGAAATTGCACGGGATCCATGCCCCGTGATGGCAACCCTATGATGTGCGCAATGAGTTCTACGTCTATTGAGACGAGCTTGTTCAGCCATATATCTCCGCCATGTGTTACTGCCATCAATTGTTTGACGCAATTGCTGGCAAACTGTCCTCTGCCAAAGTGTGGTAGTTCTAATAGACCTAAAATGCCCGTTTTTGCTAACCCTGTTGCCCATTGAAGTGGTTGATGAACTGGTTCCCCAAATAGATCTACGCCCACTGTTTGTAGGTAGACTTTCTTCACGAACTCCAGAAACTTGTCTATGTCCGTTACATCATGGTTCGAGTATTTTAGCTTCTTGACATAACCTAGAAAGTCTGATTTCACCCGTACCCCTTCTGGTATATGCGGCAAAACAATGGTTGCGACGGGTTGCTTGCGTGGTGACCTAGGTACCTGCTGCTTGTCCTTTTTCGGTGGTGGCTGACTCAAGGATCCAACCTCCATTGGTCGTTCTTCGACATACTGTTCTGGTCAGCATGTGACATCTTCCACCGCTCCCTCCCGTGGATGGTCCGACACAGCTGTCTGTGACTCATTTGGTTCGGTCATTTCTGCATGCTTTGGAACCGACCCATTGACTCTCGAAGCTTCTTCAGGGTTCTTTGGTTGCGCTTGGTTGCATGTGCCTTGGTTCTGTTGCTCCTGTTCCTCTGCTGACATATCCACGTTCATGCCTTCAGGTGTTGTCTGTTGGGTTTCTTCTACCACGGGTGTGGGGTTAATTGGTGTAGTATCTAGTGATGGGATTTCGTCTACATTGACGACCTCTGGCGATTGCTGTTCGCTTTCCTGCGATTGTACTTGTGCCCTGGTCCTAACTCTGGAGTGTCTAGCAGTCTGGCTCGACTCTGCTTGTTTTGGTGGTGCCATGGTGGTGAAAGTCAATTGTCTGTCGAGCTCAGTAACTTTTGCAACCTCTGTGAACTTCGCTCGGTGCTTCGTATGCTCTATCGCTCTCTGTCTCTTCTAATTTCGCAATAGGCTTTTGGCTCCCGCGTCCTTGCGTTGTATGGGCGTCGTGTAAAGCTTGTCGAAGATGTTACCTTTATGGCGGATTCAATGAACCTCCGGTTCCTTCGTACTTGCCATTACTCTCCCTCACCGTCTTCAGTTGGCGCGATTAATGCGACGTCCCATCGATCATTTTCGGCATTCAATTCTGCATGCCTTCGTCATTTAGTACTTCTTTTGCTGTCTTTCCTTTTCCCGCTTGTTTCCGTTTTGAACTGACCATTGGCCTTGTCTTCGTCGGGTTTGTATTCCTAAGTGTGTGTGCTCTTTCTCCTTTTGGCGCACTGTACCTCTGTTGGTACCGTTTAATATCCTGTTTTTTTTTTAATTATATTTTACTACGCAGTTACTTTCAAGTTGTGGGTGGTTGACTGTCCTTGTACAACTTTAGTCGTCTCCCATTGATCATCCTTCTGAGTTCTGCGCCTCCTAAGTATTTCAATTGTACACCTCCCCCGTCTGCGACAGTTTTTACTTCGTACGACCCTAACTAGTGCATTCTGAGTTTTCCTAGATGCTGAATGGATTTACTGTCATACATCAATACTAAGTCTCCTTCCTTGAAAGTTTTCTTCTTGATATGTCTGTCATGCCACGCTTTGTCCCTTGCCTTCCGAACTTGTTGGTTGAACCCTGCTAGTATCCTATCTTCCTCCATGATCAACAACTGATTCCGCCTGTCCTGTATTGCGCCTCGTTTTGTCATGTGCGGAATCGTTGCTACGCGTAGACTGTGTACTAGAAATTCTAATGGCACCACTGCTTCTTGGCCGTATACCAATATGAATGGCGTGTGTCCTGTCAACTTCTTGCATGTGGTCCTGCTTGCCCACAATACTGCTGCTATTTTGGGGTCTCAATCATCCTTGTTGACATTACAGATCTTTGTCAGTGCATTCTCAAGGATTTTGTTGAATGCTTCTACTGTTCCATTCGCCTGTGGATGATATGGTGTGCTCTTTTGATGATGGACTTCAAATTCTTCAGTCATAGCCTTAATAGTGTTGTTAATAAAGTGCATGCCTTGGTCGCTCATCAAAATTCTTGGGCAGCCAAATCTAGTGATTACTTGTTCAAATAGAAAGTGTGTCGCTGGTTCTGCGCTGCAATCTTTAACTGGTGCTGCTTCTGCCCATCTTGTCAAGTATTCTGTCGAGGTGATAATGTATCTTGCTCCTGTTCTTTTTGCTGGTCGGTTGATTGGTCCCGCAAAGTCTATTGCCCATTTGTCAAATGCCTGTCAAGTTACCTGTGGTCACAATGGCATCTCGTCTCTTTTGTTGGGTTTACCGACCCTTTAACAGACATCACATCTCTGGCAGTACTCCTTCGAGTCTCTGTGAATGGTTGACCACCATAGTCCTGGGCGCAATACCTTTTGCACAGTAGCTTTGCCCGCGTAATGTCCTCCTGTTATTCCCTCGTGGGCTTCTTCTAAAACCCTTGGTCTTTCGTGTTCTAGCACATATCTTCGCAAGATGCTATCTGCGCCCATTTTGTATAAGTGTCCTACGATCAATTGATAGTCTGCAGCACGGACTACCAGGTTTTTCTTCTGCGCGGTGTTATATTCCTATGGCACAGTACCTGTAATTAAGTACTGAATGATATCTGCAAAGTATTCGTCAACGATCTGGACTGAAAATAACTGTGTGTCCGAAAAGTTGTCCTCTAAATTTGTAGGTTCTTCTCCATTTGTGACCCTTGATAGGTGGTCAGGTTCTGCATTCAACTTTCCTGGCTTGACTATTACTTCAAAATCGAACTCTTGAAATAGTAGTAACCATCGACAGATTCTCCCCCCCAACACTGGCTTGTTGACTAGATATTTAAGGGTTGAGTGATCTGTGAACATCTTAAAATGTTTTCCCAATAAGTAATGTTTGAATTTCTGCAGTGCGTAGACCACAACTAGGCCTTCCCTCTTTGTAGTGTTGTAGTTCTGCTCTGATTCTGAGAGTTTCCTGCTCACAAATGCTATCGGGTGATCCAAATCTCTCGCTCCTGGCTGCGCCAGAATAGCTCCAAGTGCTATGGCTGATGCATCTACATGTACATGGAATGTCTTTTCCCAGTCTGGAAATACTAGTATTGGCGCGGTGACCATCTTCTCTTTCAGCGTATCCAGACCGTGTTGACAATCGTCATTCCACTGAAACTTTGTATCTTTCCTTAATAATCTGCACGTACCCTTTGATAAATTTTTTGTAGTATCCCGTGTGTCCTAATGTCGCTCTTAGTTGACGGACTGTCTTTGGTGGTGGCAAGTTAACAATTACTGCAATCTTTGCAGGGTCTACTAGTAAGCCTTGTTTGCATACTATATGGCCCAATAGTATCCCAAACGGTGTTCCGAATATACATTTCTTGATGTTTAATGATATTTGGTACTGCCTACATCTTTCTAACATCAACTGCAAGACCTCTACATGGTCTCTCAACAGACTATAGACTGTCCAATCGTCCAAGTATACTTCTAGAAATTGGTGGATAAATTCTTTAAATGCAACGATGACTACTCTGGAAAATATTGTTGGTGCATTCTTTAGTCCAAACGACATGACTGTGTACTGGTAGGATCCCCATTCTGTAGCAAACGTGGTCTTGTATCTATCTTTCTGTGCTATCCTGATTTGGTGGTAGCCTGAGAATCCATCAATGAATGAGTAAACTTCGTGTCCTACGTTCTCCAACACTTCGTCCATGAAAAGTGTGGGGAACGGGTTATGTAGGCAGGCATCGTTCAACTTCCTCAAGTCGACGCATATTCTAATCCCGCCTTGTTTCTTTTCCTGAACTACCATCGGGCCTATCCATTATGATTCCTCCACAGGTTCTATGATTCCAACTCCAAGCATTCTATCGATCTCAGCTTTAACTTTCTGCTTATATATCGGGTTTAGTTTGTATGGTCGTTGTCTAATTGGTCTTGCTTCAGCTCTGAGAGGTATCTTCATTTCTCCTAGCTCTCTTCCTATACCCTTCATTTTTGTAAATGTTATGGGAAACAGGTCACTGTATTCGAGCAATAACTCTATTATGCTTTCTACTGTTTGTTCATCCCAGTAGTCTCCAATGCTGGCCATTTTGGGCTTCTTAGCTGTCCCAATGTTGACTTTCTTCACCTTGATCGACGCAACAATCACTTCTGATTTTAGAGGTGGACTTTCCACTTCTCTTTCGCCTTCCTCTTCCTCAATCTGAATATCGCGCGGATCGTCTTCATCTGGTGCTTCTTCCTGCACATGGTAGCATGACAATAGTTCTTTTACTGTCTGTTTGTTCCGTTGTTGTTCTTCTGTTATGAGTTCGACTTTTGGTTCCTTGATGAATATCACCCCTCTTATCTGCTTAAGTGTTGCATCTATGTTGGGGTTCTCATGCTTGAATGAGAAAGTGACTGTAAAATTATGTTGCGATACCGTCTAGCTCGCAATTCCTTTGCGCAGTTCCTGGTCTGTATACCAGTTTGCTGGTATGCCCTCTAACGTGTGTTTGAAGTGATGAGGCCATTCCTTTGGGGGTGTCATCTTCCACAACGTTCTGCACTTCTCCAAGTGTTCCGTTGGTGCCCCCTGTCCATCATACTTCTGCTGCTTGTTATTTTTCTGTTCTTTGCCAAACCTTATGCGTAGTAACCGCTTACATTGGTACCAATCCGTGATTGTTTCCTTGTGTGCGCCCCACCATCTTGCAGGTGTGGCTTTGAGTGCTATATCGAGTGCTAAGAGTCTCTGATTTTCTATCACCTCATCCTCATACTGTGCCAAGAATGCTTCTAGATCATTCACTCCGTGGAAACTAGGTGGTTCCCTTATCTACGTACCTACCCATCTTACTGCATGGTCTATTCTTGCGCACCTTCTTGTGGAAACTTCGTGTAGCCTTTGTTGCTAGTTCTCTAAACTTGTATCGGAGTCTGTCGCACATGAAGTAATGCTCCACCAATTGAGTATCCCATCTGCAATTGGGTTTACGTAATCCTCATCGCGCGCAATTGTTCTGTACAACTGGCTGATTTCCTCTAAGTCTAAGCAAGTGGGTTCTACAAACCTCTCCCCTTCTGATGGGTCTAATGGTGCAATGACCCTGTATTCTCGTGACTCAAATGTCATTTTTCGTGTCTTTAAGTTGATTATGGCATGGTTTTCAAACGCCCAATCCAAGCCAAGCAACGCTGGATATGGTGTTGTGCCGTCCACTATTTCAATCACTTCAAAGTCTGCTTTAGTGCGCAGTCCATCCAGGTCTACTGTCACTCTTTTCAGTCTACCAATTGGTAGGACTCTATGTTGGTTTGTTAGTTTTAGTTGAACAAATGAATATCCTAATGTGGGCTCTCCCATACATTGCCATGTCTTCTTTGGTAATACATTAACTTCAGATCCTAGATCTAGTATGATATCTTCCATGTTGAAATCTCTGATGTTGACATTCAGCCTGAACTCCCTACTTGTTCTTCTCCTTGTATGTAGGTGATTGACTGATTTTTGTTCTAGTTTTCCTTCTGTCTCTATGCTACATTTTTCTAATATATTTTGCAATATTTTGACAGCGGATGGATCATTCAATAGTTTTACACATGATTGTAAAAAGCCTTTGATTATACTTACTTTTTCCCATGGGCTGCATTTCCTTGGTATGATCCAACAATGGAGGCATCTCGTACTCTAGCGCTTCCTTGCTCTGCTGCATAGTTGAAGTCGACGCGGTGTCTTGCTTCAAGAATTCTTGTCTGGCTTGCTTAAATATGTCCTTCTCGTTCTGCGCATTGAACTGTCTCCCTGGTTCGGCATTCTTCTTCACCCACTGATGTTGTACTAGTTCTTGTTGAGCTGCGTCGTTTCCTGTTTTAGCTCCTTCGCGTGTAACAATATTGATGTTTCGTCCTTTGTCCCTCGCTTTAGCTGAAATCCACTGAACATTCTGGTTGTTCTGATACTTCTTTTCCTGGATCTTTACTAATAGTGTCGGACATTCTTCCGTATCATGGTCCGATGCTCAACAATACATACAAGTTGTTGGTGGAAGTGGACATTCTCTTGCATAATGCCCCGGTTGTTGACAATTGTGACATACCACTGGTCCTCTACCTCTTCCAAAACCTCCTCTTGCTCGTCCTCCACCTCTATAGCCAACTCGATCTCCTCTCGGCGCGTTATACTGAGGCGCCTAATTGTACTGCGCGGTATTGTACTAAGGTTGCGCTGTGTTGTACTATGGCTGCGCGATATTGTATGGTTGTTGCGCAGTATTATACTGTTGCTGCGCAGTGTTGTATGGGGCTGGAACTTGGTTAAATTGTGGTGCAGCTTGCCTAGTCATCATTTCTGCCTGCACCCTATATGCATCTGATGTCCTCTCTCACATCAAATCAATAGTTCTACAATCTTTGTCATCGTGGCCCATTGAATTGCAAAAGTTGCAATATGAACTCTTCGGGACTGTCTGGTATTTCTGCATCATTGGGCAATGATATGGATCGTGACTTGGTTTCTTACAGACCTCGCACCATAGTCCTCCTGTTGGTAACGGATTTGGCATTCCTGCTGCCATATACTGCGCGAATGTTGGACATTCGTTCTTGTGGTGTCCTTCCGTCCTGCATGTGGTACACCCAACGACTTCTCATTTGTCCTTACTTTTGTTCTGGTTTAGTTGGAACATTAAGTTCTTCAAGTCCTTCTTCAGTTCTTCGATGGCTGGATCCGTTTGCTAATATTGGTTTTTTTCCAGTTGTAGGGCTGCCTGCAGAGCCTCTGCCTGTGTCTGAAACTTCTGTTGTCGCAATGGGTATTTTAAGTGTGGTAGCAGTAAATTGATGAACAGGTGCCTGTGCTGCATATCAGTCATGAGATATTTCAACTTTCCTTTCAATCGCTTGAATCTCTGGTCAATCTCCCATACAGATTCTCCTGGTTTCTGTCTGATTTCTATCATCTCGTTTATGTACTGATCTTCTAAACTTGGCTTCTGGAACTCATTTATCAACAATTTCTTGATGTCTGCAATCGTTCTGGTTGTCCATGGTGGATTGTTTGTAGCTAAACTCATACCAATCCAGTGTGCGATCCCTTAGTGTAATTGCTAGCTGTGCAAGTTTAGTATCTTCGTCTGTGATCTGTTTCGCTTCCCAAATCTTCTCACAGATGAACAAATGTTTTTCTGGGTCCTCCGACGCTTCTCCTTTGAATTCTGGTAACCGGATGGTGGGATCATGTCTTGCCATCCTGAACACTAAACTACTACCTCTGCGCGGTGTAGATACTTGACTAGTGCTTCCTGAACTGGCTCCTCCAGTTGTTGCTCCTTGTGTGGATGTACTTTCTGCTGTCTTTCTTCTCTCGAAATTCGGTTGTCTAAACGACGGTGTTCTCTTTGGTGTATTAGTCGCACATAGGTTTATGGGTTCCTCACTGACATTAATATGGATAGGATTGCTTCCTTCCCTTCCTGCTCTTGGACCTCTCGTCTTCCTCTCATATATTGTGCGCAAGATTTTCTCAATCTGCTTCACAGCCCGGAGATCCTCTACCTCTTCTTCATCACTCGCCAAGCCTTCCCTTGCGGCTACAACTCTCTTCTTGGTATTCACCTTGTATTGGTAGGGTACTCCACTGCGCGTCTTTCCAGTTGTCGCCATGATCTGCTTGATCTGGTCATCGTCCATCATGATTGTGTCCAAGGGTTCCTCCTTCTTTCCCTTATCCATTCCTCCTTCCATTTCCATTTCTCCTCTTTCTATCAGTGTTCCCCCCCTTCCCCCATGCACGCAGGGAAGTTTAGTTGTCTGACTCCATCGTCATTACTCCTTTGTTGTATAACAATATCTTAATAGAAGTATACAACGATCTAATATACCTTCCTCAAGGCCCATGTAGAAATTCTTGCTCCGCTGCGCTGTATCTACTACAAACTCTGTTATAAAGCTTGCTACAATACTGTCGAGCCAAAAATCTATTGCGCGGGTGAATTTGTTGTTCACCTGCTGTAACTGCTCAATCTGAATTGAGGTCCACTCTAACTGTCGGATCCGATTCGTTGCATGGTTATCCTTCAACCTTAGTATCCACTCATGCAATAAGTGTGGAAAATCACAGAAAAAGACTTCATGCAAATCAGTAAACACATATTTCTCAAGATAGTTGCGAGGTGTTACTCTAGGGTTTCGGTTATCTTTTTGTGCAAACTTCAGTTCTTTTGTCTTCAGCTAGCTTTCGATCTCGGCTTTTGTGGGATTCCGCGGTCTCAACATCCCCTTCTAGTGACGCATTCTTTTCTCTTTTTCTTCGTCTGCTTCAGTGTTCTCTTGATCGGCCTCCCGTAGATCTTACGTATCTTTTAACAGATCCCATCTACTCAATCCTCTACTGTTCCAACCAACGACAACGGAACCATTTGTTGGTTACTTTTCTTCTATCTAAGTTTGTATCCTCGGGTTGAGTGACCCAGGGTTCATGTCTGTTCGGGGTTCCAAGAAAGCCTCTAAAACTATCGACCCTCCTGGTAAACCACAAGGCAACGCAACGCACAGAGTGCATTGCGTCGTCTCACCCGAGATAGTATTAATGGGTGGTTGCAATACTCATGTGTTTGCAACCAGGATTGAGTGGAGATCTGAGGAATGTACGTTGAGAGTTCTATTTTAACTTATTAACGCAATACACTGTCATTCACGATTATGCATAGAATATAATCAACTCATTCATTTAGCATAACAACAACTACTGAAGACAGTAAAGAAACACATGCATTCAATCACATAACACGGGTTTTACCGTGGTTCACCCCCTCCCGGGCTACGTCCACAAAGATCTGGCTCTCAAGCTCTCTTATTATAGTGGTTCCAAAACTATAACGTCGCGCGCTTTACAACTCTTATCAGTTGGGTTGAGATCTATTATGAGGCGGACTAGATCGCACCAGGCTCCACAACCTGCGATCTAGCCCTCAAGATCTACCCTCCTTACTCCTCTCGAGCTCAACAACTTACAAAATTAGGTCGTATATCAAAATATCACAACAACTAGTTATCAAAACAGGACTCCTCCTCTAGACTCTCTATATCAACCGACTCCTCTATGAGACCTAGGTATCTATATTTATACGTTTCTAGCTCTCCAGCCATTACAATGTATTGTCAAAAACCCTAACCTTAATGTCGTCAGGTCTTCCATGCATGCGCGCGTGGTGCTCTTCCTTCCAGCGGTCGCTCCCCTCGTGCATGCCTTCTTTCCCAAAATAGTCTTTCTTTCCGCTTTGGCCTGCTTCCAACAATGACCATTCTCAATCCTTCCTTAGGGTTCAAGATTATTCAAGGAGACAAAGTTAACATGCAACTATTACCCATCAAATAGAGCATGCATCAAGATATTCCAAGAGCATCACATGCATATTGTAGAAATTCGAGGTACTATGAGGCTGCCAAAACAAGTTTGTCCTTGACCTTAAATTTGGCTCTAAGTTTCAATCCCCAAGACTGTCCTTTGTTGTTGCTTTAGGACAGCAAACAATCAAGTAACTTTTTGCTCATAATTTTTATGGTTAAGTGCTCTTTTGAGGTGCCCTTGTAAGTGTTTTCATACCCTGATGTTAGCACATGCAATATACTCAAAACAAATAACACTCCTCTTGATCTTTACAACTCTAACAAGCTGATCTATACTCTAAGCATGCATGCAATGAACACAAGTATTTTTGGTCAACATGACCCTGGATAAAACCCCCCCGGGGAAAACCAGTTTGGAATGAAAGTATATATAATGATGATCTTAAGTAGTGAATATAGCAAGTAAGCTAATACAATGGAACCTGATACAATAACAACTCCTCACGAGAAGCTTTGGAGTTCCAAGTGTTAAGTTTTGAGCTATTATTAGGTTTCTTTTCAATTTACTAGATAATGATAGCATAGGTAGGATCACTGAGAGAAACACAATCACAAGATACACAACATTTATCCTGAGAAACCCTCATGGGGGAGAAAACCCAACAAAAACTTCTTTAATATAGATAGCCAATACAATGCCAAGACAATAAACCAAAACACTAGAGAATATCCAACACTGAGCAATGCGCCTCTCTCTTCCTTCTTCTCCCAACTGCAACTACCAAACTTGCGCACTTGATGAGCGAATGAGTGAGTTAGATAATGAGGCGTTGGCTTCCTTTATTTATACTAGTTGGCAGGTGCTGGAAAGGTGTCTCTTCACTGGGCAGGGCCGACTTGTCTTCTTAGTGGTCAAAACCACTTTAATTAGGCCTGGGGACGACTTCTTAATTTGCATAATACAATTAGGGTTTGACCAATCTGCAAAAGGGGATTTGGTTAATTACAATGCCCGACATGATCAATCCACAAAAGGGGATTGATCTAATGAATACTGACTCAATAATAAATAGAATACTCTTTGCAGTTACAATATTTCAACACTCCCCCTTAACAAGAAGGGTATTCTACAACATCATCAGGAGAGAGAGAGGGCAGCAACATCAACATCATCTGGAACACTGACTAGCATATCTATAAATCATCAGAAGTTTTTCTCATCATCATCGTTCACAGCATAGAGCTGGAGTAGCATCATCATCCTCATCTGCACGAGGCTAAAGTAACATCATCATCATCTTTAGCATGAGGCTAAAGTAACATCATCATCTTCAACATTAAAGCTGAAATAACATCATCATCATCATCATCATCTTCAGCAAGACGCTGAAGTGGCATCATCATCATTTGCATCAACATGGATTAGTATAACACTAATACATCATCATCATCAATAACAACACAAGGTTGATACAACATCAATAACAATAGTATCACAACATGAAGGCTGGAGCATCATCAACATCAACACTAGGCTGGAAATCTTCAGCACGAAGTTGGCATCTCAACATTGGCACGAAGTTGAAAATCTTCAGCATGAAGCTGGCATCTCAACAACATCAACACAAAGCTGGAAATCTTTAGCACGAAGCTGGCATCTCAACAACATCAACACGAAGCTGACATCACAACAACATCAACACAAAGCTGGAAATCTTCAACACAAGGCTAGCATCACAACAACATCAACACGAAGATGGAAATCTTCAGCACAAGGTTGGCATCACAACAACATCAACACGAAGCTAGAAATCTTCAGCACAAGGCTGGCATCACAATCTTGTGGTACTCTGATAGATCCAAAGGATCTGCACAGGAATCAAAAGATTCCCTAGGATATAAAATCCTAATGGAGCTACCACTACTGATCAAAGCTAGCATATACATGCACAAGTACTCTGACAGCCCGTCCTTACGGACCTTCGAGATCTGTCCAGGGATGATCAGTTCCCTAGGATATAAAATCCTAACTGAGCTACCTGCTATTGGTCAGGATACCATAGTATCATCAACACTACTCCGCCTTTCGAGGGAGGTCCTTTCGGACTATACCAAGCTTGTCTCGAAAATGCTCAAACTTTACACGAGACAGAGGCTTGGTCAACACATCTGCAACCTGTTCATCTGTGCCAACATAATGGAGCTTTATGGCTCCTCTCTGCACCATATCACGAATGAAGTGATATCGGATTTCTATGTGTTTGGACTTGTCATGGAACACAGGGTTCTCTGTCATTTTTATGCAACTCTGGTTATCACATAGAATTACGATTGCTTCCATCTCCAGATCGAATAGACCTGTCAACAACTTCTGAAGCCATGTGGCTTCACAACTGGCTGAACATGCAACAATGTATTCTGCTTCCTGCTGAGAGCAATACTTGATTGCTTCCTACTGTGCCATGAGATCATGGCTGACCCCAGACTAAAACAACATCCTGAATTGCTCTTTCTATCAGAAACACTTCCAACTCAATATGAATCAGTTTATCCATACAATCTGAAGTCATGATCTCTAGTATAATAGAGACCAAAATCCAACGTACCCTTAAGGTATCTCATCACATGTTTTTCATTATCAAGGTGAACACGTCTGGGTTCTACTAGATACTAACTCGAGGAAAAACATATATTTGGCCTAGTATTCGTCAGATACATCACCAAACCAATACTCTATCTGTAGCATCAACTAATTCTGACGAGGTATCTATCAGGAGCTTCAACTTCGTTTCCATGGGTGTGAACATGGATTTACATTCCAACATGTCAAACCTCTTCATTATTACAACTGCATACTTCCCTTGGTTGAGGAAGATCTTCTCTGGGCTCTGCCAAACTTCAAGACCTAAGAAATAATGCATTAGGTCTTTCATCAAACTCTGTAGTGAGCATCTTCTGCAATCTGTGATGAGTTTTTCTTCATCTTGTCAAGAATACATCATCTACATATAGTAGCAACATCACTGGCTCATCATTCATAACCTTGAGGTAAAGGTTAGAACTAGCTTTACTCTTGGTAAAGCCCAAGCTCTTCAGGAAACTGTCAATTCTGCCATATCAAGCTCTAGGAGCTTGCTTCAACTTGTACAGGTCCTTCAACCTGTAGACCTAAGTCTTTCTAACTTCAACTTCAAACCAAATTTTCACATTACATTGTACCAATCTAGTACACTTGCTTAGCTGCAACTCAATTTGCACAATCATGTGCTAGCTCTATGTGCTCTCTGCAAAGCACTATCTGTCTCACTGCCTGAGAGTATGTCCTCTCCTCTTTCTGCAATTGTTCCTTTTGGAACTGGAACTCTGCACCTGCAGTTGCTCTGAAGCTGAGAATGGTTGCTTCATTCTCACTGTGACTGCTGAAATCTAAGAGTAACTCCTCTACTCCATCATGGCAACAACTTCATCTGAAATTGAGAGTGGCACAATAACTGATACTGAAGGTAGCTCTTCTTCTTTCACGGAGGTAACTCTATCTTTTATCGTAGTCATGTCTCCATGACCCAACTAATGTAATGCACCAACCGCCACTCAATTTTAAATATGGGGATTGCTCCCCCTACATCTCATACTATATATGAATCATGGTTGTTCTGGTTGTCTTCATAAATATTGGAACTATTTTTTTCAATTACTGGAGTAAGTGTCTCGTCATAGTCTTCTCCCTCTTGCTGGGAGAATCCTCTGGACACACATCAGGCTTTGTACATCTGCAACATGCTTGATCTGTTTAGATCAATCTTAGAAGTCAATACTGACTTCTCTTCTAGTTTCACGGAAGAATCCATATCCTAGTCTTTCTGACTGACTTCCTTCTCTGTCACTGAAACAAGGGAATCTTCCCAGGAGATCTTATATCTCCTAGAAGTTTCTGAAGCTACGATCTAGTCTTCTCATGGCATCTGTTTCCCAGTCTTGTAAGTTGTCTCTTCATCTGATCCTTTCTGAGATCATGCTTACTCTTGATTTCTTTTGAGTCTACAAGGACGTCATCATCTCTTATGGGGTATACTTGGTGTTGAATAATAAGTCTAAATATGAAAAGCCGAGTCAGACTTCAAGTGAATTCTGCTTCCTGTCAAGGTGGCTTCATTATCCTTTGACCAAGTCATCTGTGAGTTCTTGTTCTAATGTTTGGTCATCTTTGGATCCTTCTGCTCCTTATAATCAATCTTTATATGAGATACTCTGGATCTCAAATATAGCTTCTTCTTCATCTTCTTTGGTACATGGATGTATAC
>ML784153.1:0-30010 GCA_009831015.1 Picea engelmannii | reverse complement strand
ACATCTGAAAGAGAAGAAAACATGCTGAAAGAAATCGACTGTGATGAATCTCACAGTCGCAAGCAAAAATCATTTTTATTACTCCAGTCTGGTTTACAAAACTCAGTCATTACAATGGAACTCTCTTCTAAAGAAGTTTTTACTCCTAGTCCTGCGCTCATGCGCCCCCCCCCTCTTGAATGTTACATACATCAGTCTTTTAAAAGAAAGATGAAACTCTCGGCGTTCCAGGAATCTGAAACGGTTTGTCTTCCTGGCAAACTGAAACTGCCAGGTGCCTCTGCCAGCACTTTGAACCGTTTACTGACTTGGGGCAGCTTGTAAACGCCTTTGGTTAGGTGTGCAAAATCGTTTTAGACTCTAGATCTCTGTCGTCCTCTAGCAACGCCTCATTTCCCTGCTTCATCCAGACTGTTATTCTAGATAGTCTTTGGAGAAGCACCCACACTAAATCCTCGAGATTTCATCTCCAGATGGGAGTCTTCAAAGTCCGGACCAGACCATCCAAGATCGCAGTTTTTCTTCTCACGGCTTCTGGCATATTTTCCAATGAGTTCAAAGGCATAAATACCCTGACCTTTAACCTCATGTTCAACTCCAACCACGGCTGCTTCAGCACAATGTGGATGTGAAACAAGAGCAGATGACACTTCTGCTGTACCAATACGATGTCTACTGACATTGAGAACATCATCCACTCGTCCAGTTAACCAGGAGTAACCGTCCTCGTCCCAGCTGCACCCATCACCACTGAAGTAACAACCGTTAAAGGGTTTAAAATAGGTTATTCGGTATCTGTCATGGTCACCCAAAGTGTTCTGAAAGAATCAGATCATGAATCTTTTACGCACAAAAATCCGCTGCATTCTCCTTTCAATTCGACCCCATTTTCGTCTACTGCAGCAGGCTTGATCTGCATGTACGCCACGCCCTTCCCCAAGCATGTTCTCGGGCCAGCGTTGAATGCCGGGAACTTGTAAGCCGACTCGTTTTCATCCTCAGCTGCCCTTCACAGGAGTTCACATGATCAATCCATCTCTCGGGCTTGAATTTAAAGCAATCCGGCCCCCAAATGCTCTTCATGCGACCCAAAGCATATATGCTGTACACAAACTTCATGCCGGACTCTATGCACGTCCCGCCTGGAAGCACGTCCTTGTGCAAAGCTCCTTTGTAATAGTTAGGAACCGAAGGGTACAACCTGAGAGTCTCGTTCAATGCTGTGTGTAAATATACACCTTCTTGTAGCTCTTTTGCGGTGAAGGGCTCCATTTTTTTTTTCCTTTGAGTCCGATCTCCGATTCAATATGCCAGAGAGTTCTTGCACTATTTTTTCTTCGATACGAGGATAGCAAGCAAGAAGCCAAAAAAAAACCAAGCTAATGCAATGCCGGACGTATCTCTACTTGCTATGACAAAGTTGAGCACCATGTCTCGAAAAAATCTGTCCGAGACCTTGAGCTCGTTGGAGTCCGCGAATTGGCGTATGAAACAGGACAGAAGATCTCTCGTCTCCCCATTGTCAAGAAACGCAAAGTCTTCCACAAGAACCGAAACATAATAAGCCTGTAAAACTGGCCTCCACGCGCTCGTCGAAGGCCTTGGCAAACCGGGTCTGAGGCAAATCCACCGTCTGGTTTCTTTTCGCTGCATCCGCGAGCACTGGTATCAATCTCTTGTTCACCGTTTCGGACACCGATTCCGCCATGAACTCACGAAAACCCCCAGAGTTGAAGTGAACGCTGGCGATATTTCTCTGCACCCTCTGTTGAAAACGTCCACCTCTTCCATTCTCTGAGAATTCAGATCGCCGTACAGAGAGGAGCCACCTTCTCGTTCTGAACCTGCTCGCAGATACTTCCACGTTCAGCATGAATCACTGATGATCATCAGGTAAATGGTAACGCCTTCATTTACGATAGAATGGTAACGCTCAGATGTCTGCACCATCACTGATGATTACCAGGTAAATGGCCCTATTTTTGTCGATGCAACGAGCGTTACAGTCACTGCTGTATAATACGAATACCATGCGGCATCAATCCCTTAAGGTTACGTAGTTTAGACAACCACTCCGGAGTAACTCTCAGGTCGTTGTTTTCTAAATATAGCCGCTCTGACAAAATTAGATTGGGTTGTTGTTTTCGCTCAGGTTGTTGTTTTCTCCGAACGAACATTAGAGAGGCCGCACGATAGACTTTGGCAGAATTAAACATGAGCCATGATCTTCAACTGCCCCAACTGCAGAGGTGCCCATCTTTCTTCTGCCTTAGACAACATCTCAGAGGTCACAGTCATTACTGTTGTCTGCACTTCATCTACACCACCTGGGGCACACAATCGAGATTCAGTATCTGTATTCTGCAACATATAGACTTCTCGACTGTCTCCATGTGCTTGGGCATCCAAATCGCTACATTTTAGACAACTTCTGGTCTTTTCTTCCTCTGCTGTCAGTCTTCAGTTTGAACCTTCGTCGCATTTCCAAATATCTTTTGCCTTGGGCAACAGCTGAGGAGATGTAGTATCCGATATTAAATTAATATCAATTATGCCATTATGAAAACACTGTGTAGGTTTATTCCATACACTATTCAGCACTGAAACCTCAGCACTGTCTGGCTGCGCTTGAGCATACATATCACTAGTCTTATAACAAACAACAGATGTTTCTTCCACCACAGGCAATAAACTGTCTAAATCTATGAAATGTTTGCGTTTCTCTTCTATCTCTGTCAACATCCCAGAGGATGCAGTCTCTGCTATGGAATTAACATCAGTCATGTCACTAGGGAGAGGCCATGCAGATTTGGTGTGTACCATCTCCAGCATTAGAACTTCAATTCTGTCTCCCGGTGCTTTAGCATCCAAGTCATCACCCTCATGACAGCTCTTATTTATTTCTTCCTCGGCTGCCAATGTACCGCATATGCCTTTGCCAAATTTCCATCTTTCTTCAACCTCGGGAAAAATTCTATAAGGTAGTGAGTCTATTTGGTGTTGCCATTGGTAATATCAACAGAGACATGCCACGGAGATTCGGTATTTGTCTTCTCTAGCACTGGACGTTCTGCGTCATCACCCTGTGCTTGACTATGAACGACATTGCCCTTGGCACACGTGACCTGATCCACATAATGTTCTCTCTGAATGGATTTTTTCATTTCTGGTTTGAATATGGATTTCTGCAACAATGAGGTACCAGGAAACGTCATCATGTTTATGTTTTTTTCATTTCCTCTTTATCAGAATCTTCCAGAGGCTCAAAACCAAAGACCTTCGTCCAGGTTTCTAGTAGATCAGGTATTGCTGATAAGATAAACTTTTCCACTTTAAGTGACATTAGCATCTCTTCAATTGCATTTACAAGGCGATGGCACATGCCCTGGCGACGATATCGACAACAAGTCCCAATAAGTGGCATCTCTGCAAAACGCCGTCCATGAATCTTAAGATTACCACATCCGCAGCAGCATAATAGATAGACTCAGACTTGCTAGCTTTTGCCTTAAACTGCTCTTGCATGTGCCGAATAAGATCATCACTCGTCTCCAGAGCTTTTTCTTCATGATTTTTGTCTACAGGAAGTTCCCTCAGTCCACCGTATATCTACTTCGCAGTTCAAAACTGCCTGCAACAGCCCTCAAATGATGAAGGTCGTAGGCATGCTGATTCGGAAATAAAACTTCTTCGCTGAAGTAAAGGCTGCTAGCATCTCCACTTGAGATTAATACTTCCAAAACTGTTTTTTGTACCAACTTTGGCTAAAAATATCGAACCAGGATTCAAGAGTAATTTGCATATCAGGCTGAGGAAAAGTAGATGATGTTAAGTTTTACCCACCAACAAGCTCAGAGATTTACTGCTCACCACCTGTAAGTCTACTGCCTGTTTTGATAAAGGTTCAGCCCCCATATTCTTCTCTCTGTGTACACGAGAGAGTGATTGGAGAGAAACTGGGAATGAGGTTGTTGGCATTCCTTATGAGGTTGAGGAGGAGATTTTCATCGATTTGCCTTTCCTGTATCCATGATGTCACAAGTCTAGAATCTCCAAACAGTTGAAAATTTCAATACTCAACTCAACGGCCAGGCTTAGGAGAATGGATATTGCTTGAAGTTCTGCCCAGCTATTGGATGCTTGACTAAGCCAACATTTGTATGAAAGCCAATGATCTCCTTTTATATGCAAGAGACCCCCTGCTTCATATAGTGCTGGATTACCTCGCGAGGCACCATCGAAGAAGCCCCAGGCCTTTGACTTATCAATTTGCACTAAGAAGGCTCACAACTGTATACAGACTTTTACAATCCACTCTTGAAATCATTCCATTCAGTATATAGATAGCATTAAAAGTCTATGGACAAAGTCCTGGGATCAAAGAATAGAAGCACCAGTCCTCAAAACATTTCTGGGTGCCAATCTGATACTGATTCTCTTCAATAACTTTATTCCCCAGATTCTTGTTAGTGGCGTGCATAAAAACTTCGCAAGAGAATCAAGACAATCATGGCAAAGACCATACATAAATATGCATTCAATCACTATGTAGAGAGCAAGGATCCATGTAACTTTCATCCCCTCTGTTGCTATGAAATAGAGGGGGCTGAGGAGGAGACGAAGAAGGCTTTCATCCGCTGTCAAATTTGGGCGAAAGTGCCTCAGTTAAATCAGAAATTTTAATATCTGTTACAACACCACTGATGAGAAAGGTCTTCAATCACAATGGCAATAAAGGTCGTTTCTGATAAATCAGGATAAGCTGCTCATCTTCCTTTCTTCTGTACAGTACCATTTTCAGAAATTCTGCCAGCCATGAAAAGTGCACTCAGAGCAACTAGCTTTGAATTGTGGCTCTATCATTTCATGTGTAAGATATATATCCTGGCATTAACAGAGAGATACAGAGTCTCTTGCATTAAATCATAACACCGATGTATCATCATTATCCAGTCCACAACATCTTGTCTCATTTCGGTAAGGATCAGTTCAAGTTGTACAGCAGTTAGGTAAAATGGTTGTATGCACATTGGGATCTTCAATTCAAGTTTTAGATAATTATCCATGATATCTCCCACGTACTTGAGTAGTGTATCAGTGTCTTGCAGCCCCCTAGACATATCTTCAAAATTCAAACTCTGCTCGGCATAAAGGCTTGCGTCCGGTTCATTGTCAATAATCAACCTCTTTGTCATTCTCTGCATCATCTTGCTTATCAACAGTTTTTGCTTCTGCAACACAATGGAAGTTTCTGAACCACTGATCTTGCTTCATCTGGAGACTCTTAGCTGTTTGATGGAGATCCTCACAACAATTATCACAACAAATATGACTTATACACTGATTCTTACTGTTTTAGAAACACTCTTCAGACAATAGGACCTTCATTATCTGGATAAATGAACCCAAAAATTTAGAAAAGTCTGCACAGGTCATACAATTAGGAACAGCGAGAACACAAACAGGACCAAGATGGGCTCAAAAGTCTGCTACAGGTAGACTGTCATTAATTTTCCCAGAATCAGGTCTTTGCAGAGTGCCCTCTTCATCCCTTTTCCAGCATCATTGAGGGCAGAAACAATTCTCTCCATTGTGATTCCTTGTTTGTCATCTTTTGTACTCCAGGCAATCACTGAAATATTTCCAGATGCTATGAATCAGCCCTGCTCATCGAATTGTGATTTGAACACAAGACTCATCTTGCCTCAAAACCAATGGAGCACCAATCTCCCAAACTCTGATTTGGCAAGGCTTAAACAAGTGATTTGGGTTTCAAACAAAATTTGGTGGTAACAGTCACAAAGGAACTGATCTAGCCTTCTTAAAATTGACAATCAAGCATGCCGTGCAAAGAAAATCTTGCTTTGCACGTTGATCTTGTATATAAATATTTCATCTGCAATTGAATGGGAGATATGCATAGTTACCAAGTAAAGGGGAAAAAATGGTGGCACGCTATGGGAAAAAATGGATGTCTATGTGGATAAAATACTCAAAAATACTGTACAAGGTCCAATATTTGCCAGGAAAAAAATATACATGAATAGAGACACAGTTATATTGACAGTCACTAGTGCCCAGAAATTTAAATTTAATCAAATTCTCAATAATGTGAAGGGATGAATGCATCGCTTCAGAACACCGAACACTCTTAAATCTTGTTATTTAAAGTGTTTTTTACTGCATTTATTCATTTTTTAACTTCTTTATGTTTTAATGCAGAGTACTGCGTGGAAGGCAATGGCAGTGATAATTATTTATTTCTCATAGGATCTGCTAGCATATAACATTGCCTACATGTTGCTAACATCAGACTTACTACTCCTATGCTGAGAGTGGTAAGGTAGGGAAGTCAATTCAGTACCAAGAAGTGCTTTGTGATCTATTTTGTTGTACAATTAATCACTTAATCAATTTGGGTCTACAATTAATCAATTCTCAAATTGTTATAAAAATGGATCAAGTTTTTTTTATCATGTTCTTTACTATTATGTAAACCTGAAGGTGTATTTTGTGAAGACTATACCTGGTTGATATCTAATTCGAAATGACTACCTTCTATTTGTACATAGTTTCAATAGCTACCATTTGTATTTGGTAGGTTTCTTTTTATACTAGTCCTGTTTATCAGTAGAATGTTCATGTAATTTTCCATGAACCCCATGTACTTGAGAACATTGTTATAGAGAAATTAATGTTTGTTGAAGTGGAATGATAAGGAGGGTTTGGAAATAATACGGGAGGAAGATCGAGACATACTCAATAAAGGTCATGTTGTTAAAAGCTAAGTTTGATATAGTATAATGTAAGATGGGAATCCTACGAGGCCTTCTTAATCAATATAGTATAATATAATATTGGAGTGTTTACAAAGTCTACAACATGCTTTAAATCTACAAGGAAAAGTTCTATTAGTTTCATGCCACAACACTTGAATATGGGCTTTATCAATTCTATAAATGAGGGTTGGCTTGAATACTATTTGATGATTCTCATCTATAGAAGAGATTGTTTGTATATTAAATAGTCGATTTGTTTACAAAAAGATGCACTTCAATTGAGGAATAACCTTGATGGGAAGGTAGGTAAGGTCCTTTATTTATAAATGTAAATACCAATGTTGGTGTGAAGCTGTCTATATTACAACATAGCATGACAAAGGGAAACTTTAATAGATCATTTCATTAAATGAATTGCCACACAAGAAACATACAAATGCAAATATTTTTACAACCCATGAGTTTAAGGGCCTCTCTCCCAATTTGCTAGCTCAAGTGCCTTACACTTCCATACTCTTACACCTTATGACATATGATATCATTGATTTCTATCACATATAACTCATAAATTAGGATTCCTTAATCTACATAGACTTGAACACACATTGGTCACACAAAAAAACTCCTAATTGACCATTCCATTACAACACTTAAGAGTTGAAAATGTTGTCTATGGTTATGATTTCTCTCCTAAAAAATTTCAAGGCTAAGAATTATGGTGATTCAACCAAAAATTTATCCTTTTTGCACAAGGACTTGTCACTATTAAATTTGGCAGCATCGACAACCATTCTCCAATGAGAGGCCATATGGGCCACCCTGAGGCTAGCCAGAGAGATTTGGAGAATCAACCAGTCTTGTGAGGTATTGACAAAAGCCAGGGGGGAACATACAACCTCTGTGAGTCAAACCAAAAGTCAGGACGAACGAGATGCTATGTAAGTCTAATGCAAAATTCAGGGGGAACGTACAACCTCTGTGAGCATAGACAGTCTACTGTAAAAGTCAGGGGGAACATACAACCTCTGTGAGCATAGACAGACTAGTGCAAAAGTTAGGGGGAATGTACAACCTCTGTGAGCCTAGTCAAGCCTTGTGAGCCATGAGCAAAAGTCAAGGCATCTAACAAAAGTTAGGTTGAATATAAAATTCCTATGAGCTAGAAACAAACAATATTCCTAATATTGCAAATGATATACATGTATTGATCTAGTGCGTTGGCACATGCAACATTATCCACCATGAAGAGAAATTCGAATTTCCTTGTAAAGAGTAGAGTTGTAGAAGTCAAAGTTGCATGTCTAAGTCAAAGAAATTGTTGTCAAGTTGTCGCATGTTGCATGCATGCATGTCTAGTTGCATGTTGCATGCATAACATATGCATGCTAAGTTAGTATGCATGCATGCCAAGTCAAGGGTGAGTTGTAACTGAAGTCTCAAGTCTAGTTCTATTTTCGAACTAAAGTGTGAAGTTGAGCTATGTCAAACATGCCTTCTTACCTCTAATTTGAGTCCTCTCCTCTTCTCCTTTTCATTCCTTTATAAGCAGAGGTTGACCCCCTCTCTTCCACACAATTGCTATGCAGGGTAAAGGTGAAGCTATAGGGGCTACTAAACAAAGGCGTATAGAGACAACATTACAACTGCTAAACAGAGGCATATAGAGGAAACATTACAGCTGCTAAACAGAGGCGCATATCAGTCCTATAAGGCTGCTAAACAGAGGCGCATATCAGTCCTATAAAAGCTGCTATACAGAGGTGCATATCAGACCTATAGAGGCAACATTACAGCTGCTAAACAAAGGCGCATATCAGACATATAGAGGCGACATTACAACTGCTAAACATAGGCGTATATCAGTCCTATAAAGGCAGTTGTTCCAGTGCTAATTAGAGGCATGTATCAGTCAAATAGAGGCAACATCAACATCCCATATCAGAGCTGATATATTAGTTCTTAAGAGGCAGCGTATCTCAGTCTTTGAAGGCAACTCGAATACTTCTTCAATGCTGGCCTGTAACAGGAGTCTAGATATCAACAAGGTCTCTTAGTTACACAGTCAGGTCAGAGTCAACTTGGCAAGCTCTTTAAGAACATAGTTTTCATGGTGGATGTTTGTAAATGATCTTACATTATTAATGCAACAAAGGAATATCATTTGTTGGGGTTTTTTCCCTGTACAGGGTTTCCCCAGGGTATATGTGTTGTTGATGTGCATGCTTACGTATCTACATGATTATTGATATTTATTTATGATTCTATATTGTTGAAATGTATTAAGCTGGAATCAAAGTGTTGAAGAATTCAAAGAAATAATCCGCTTAAGAAATCAAACTCAAAATTTAACAGTCGCTACTAAATCAAATGCTCTTTGAAAGAGACAAAATTTGAGACCTTGCTCTTTAAATTCAAAGAAGTCTTGGAAACCTCCCAGGTTTTCCAAATGCCTTTGGGAACAAAAAGTTCTCTTAGGTTTCACTATGGTCATGGTGACTTAAAGTTTGAAGATTTAGGCTTGACCATGATTTCTCTTCATAAGAAGCTCGTTTACACAAGAGCCCTTGGGCCTGCATTCCTTCAAGGGCTTAAATGATCCACCTGTCACATGAAGCATGGGCATTTATATGGATTATGATGATCCCCAATCCTCCTTGGTCTTTGGGAGTGCAATGATCATTCCAATTAACTCAAGCCTTTTTCCCAAAGAAAGCTTTGGAGAGGCTTCTCAAACCTTTGATATGCACGTGTTTAAGTTACCCAACATGAAGTGCACTATACATAGGTTGAGTGAAGATTTTGGTTTAGATTTGGAACTTAGCAACAAATGCTTGGGGTTTAGTTAGCCACCTTTCTTTTATGTTTTCTTTCTATTATTTGAATAATCATCTCCAAGTTGTTGGCTTTAAATCCAGTTAAAAATATCATGGGAGATTTTCTTATAACACTAAGTTTTGGCCCATTAGATATTCCAACTCCATGTAAAATGTTCAAGTCATTCCATAATGTTATCCACCAATTCTTTCACTTCAAGGATGTTGAGGAAGGAGTCATTCATGAAGTGCATGTTAATTGACTGCCCAACTTTATGCTCAAGGAGAGGAATACCCTTGATGAGCCCTTGTCCCACTTTGTGGGCAATCAAATATCCCATAGCGTCAAGTACCATCTTATATAAAGAAGGGGTTGGTGGACATCCTTGGCAAATTGGATGAAAAGGGCCCAACTTTGTTGACATGCATATGTTAATTGAAAGGCAAGTTTAGGTTTGTGAACAAAATTTTAATCGCTATTAGAAAGAAGACTTTGAAGCCTAGAGCTTTAAGCATGACCAAGATGAAGGGCCATTCAAAGCTATCATATGTTTTTCCCATGTTGGTTTTCAGATAGAGATTTTCAAGTCCTAAACACCTAGTTCATGTCTAGGTCAACAAAATCACAAGTCGCCTTGTAAAATTACTACATGAAATCATCTAATCTGGGTAATTTTTCTTTATCAATATCTTTTAGGGAAGTTGTGAACTCATCAAAGGTTAGTAATTGCATGCACACCCTTGTTCAGGCTTTTAAATTATTATGCGAAACCATGTTCACTTAGGTTCACATTGCCATCCTCCATTACGTTCTTCAGTGTTTCCTTGGGATTGGATTATCGTTTTATAACGAGAAACAAATTAGTTTTCGATATCCTTATTGTTGGAAACCTAATCCATTCGAAGAAGGAATATGAAACATCACAAGATGTGAACCGTCATTGGGAGTCAAAGAGATCTCTTGGAAGACGAATCCAAAGGTCATATTGATGTATTTATACATGTATCATATTAATGAATAATAGATTCCACGATTATTTACATTTTGCGTAGTTTAGAAGTGGTATCAGAGCACCTAATTCTTGTTGATGATTGCAGCGTCATGAGACATTCTCCAGATCGTACTCCTTTGGACTGAGTTGAGATGATTTGTAAGAACGCCCATGTGATGGGTGAGTCATACTCCTCTGGATTGAGTTGAGATGACGTGTGTGGTCTCTTGTCGTGCTCCTCTGGACTGGGTTGAGATGACTTGAGATGGTCTCCTGTCGGACTCCTATGGACTTAGTTGAGTCGACTTGAGATGGCTCTCTAAATTGTACTCCTATGGATTTAGTTGAATTAATATGTTGAGAGTGACGTCCCTGTGGTTGAGCACATGTGGACTTGTCCCTAGTGGCAGAGCACTAGAGGATGTGTGGAAGATCCCTTGCTATATTGTCTAAGAGTAAGATTATTGTGAAACCCTAATTTTGTATTGTGGAGGGTACAAGTCGGCCCCACCATGTAAAGATAATTAATATTGCGTAAAAGATTAATTATATTATTGAGTTGTACAAGTCGGCCCTATTGTGCCAATAGACTCATCTATTGATGAGTTAGGTTATGTATTTATAGGAGAGATACATCCCCTTTGTGGATCATATCTCATTCTCACAACACACATTGTGGAGATCTGAAATTTGGTGCACACTTCTCTTAGGTGCTAGATTTCTTGGTCATAGAGCACCCTTTTGTGTGCGCTAGGGTTTGTGGTGAAAGGGTGATCTTCTCTTGACTCTATAACAAAGGATTATTGGGTTTTCCCCTTGTTTGAGAAGGTTTTCCCAGAATAACTTCTTGTGTCTTGTGCATGGTTATTCTTCTTGTGATCTTGGTTATTGCAGCTATTGTATATTGTATTGTTGCATTGTTTATGGTTCAAGTTCATGCTAAATTGAAAGAAACTACATGTGCTTGAGCATTCATTAAAAATTCAACATGGTATCATAGCAGTGTTCCTGAAGAGCCATTGCACAAGCTACTCCAACACTTTCAAGATAGTTGTCCCTTCTTGTTGCAACTGCAAAAACGACCCTTACCCTTTTCCTTGTCAAGCTAGTTTTAGCACCTTCCCTTGGAACTTTGGGCCTAATTTTTGCACAGACATGTATGGCCTAGTCCAGCACATCACCTACAACTCTCAGATCGAAAATAAAAGAAGTTTGGATTTTCGGCCCTATGGTTTTTGCATATTTCGGCCTCTAGGGTTTCTGTAGGTCATTGAGGAATTTTACAGCTCATTGGGATTCTTTTGACTCTCCAAGGCTTATTGTTGGCAATCATAAGTCCAACGAAACCTAGGGTTTCTAACCTAGCCTAGCCGTCAGGTTTTCTGAAGCTAGGGTTTCAAGCCTAGCCGTTAGGGTTTGTGAAGAATCTGCAAGCCATGAGGAACAAAACTTTGGTGGAAGATAGGCTTGATGGGTTAAGCAACTTCAACTCCTGGAAGTCAAGATTACACATCTAGGAGAGAGTGACCTATTGAGATTGATAGAAAAGACTCTACTAGCAACGACAACCGATGAAGAGAAGGCTAAATGGAAGATAGATGATGTCAAAGCTAGAAAGATAATCATCTACTCAATAAGAGATCATCTACTACCTCGCATCTCTACCTCGACGACAACTTATCTAATGTATGATGTGTTGAAGAAGATGTTTGAGAGCAACAACACTAACAAAGCTCTTACATTGAAGCATCAACTTCAAAATATCAAGATGACGATGTTGATGATTGCAGCGTTGTGTGACATTCTCCAGGATACGTTCTCCTCTGGACTGAGTTGAGTCGACTTGTGAGAGAGACCATGTGATGGGTGTACCTTTCTCCTCTGGACTGAGTTGAGTCGATGTGTTGTCTCCTGCCTTTGTACTCTTATGGACTCAGTCGAGTCAGGCTTGAGATCGTACTCCAGATGATTCTCCTGTGGACTTAGTTGAGATAGATATCCGTTGAGTATGATGTCCCTGTGGTTGAGCACATGTGGACGTGTCCCTAGTGGCTGAGCACTAGTGGACGTGTGGATCCTTTGCTATATTGTCTGAGTGTAAGATTTACTTGTAACCCTAATTGTGATGTAAAGGGTACAAGTCAACCCCACCATATGTGAAAGATACTTATTTTTTATTGTAATAATTAATTATATTGTTGAGTTATTGAGGTCGGCCCTATTGTGCCAATAGACACACCTATTGTTGTGTCTAGTCATGTATAAATAAAGGTGATTTCCCCATTGAGGAAATAAACTTGTCACTTGTCATTTGGAAATTTCAGACCTGCTTGTAAGGCTGAAGTGCGCACCTCTCTTGGGTGCTAGTTTCAAGGTTGTAGAGCACCCTCATGTGTGCATCTAGGGTTTATGGTTGGGGGATCTTCTCTTGAGAATATAGCAAATGATTGTTGGGTTTTTCTCCCTTTGAGAAGGGTTTTCCCAGGATATTTCTTGTGTTCTTGTGCATGGTAATTCTTCTTGTGATCTTGGTTATTGTAGCACTTGTGTATGGTGTTGTTTTTTATTTTTCAATAAGCTAGGTTAAGCATGAAGTTCATTCCATTTTTATCATTTAACTTAACCATAGACATAATGTTGCAGCAACCAAGATCACAAGAAGAAACACCATGCACAAGAACACAAGAAGTATCCTGGGAAACCCTTCTCAACAAGGGAAGAAAACCCAGCCAAATCCTTTGCTATATTCTTCAAGAGAAAGACCTTCACCTCCAAGAAAGACCTAGCACACAAGAGGGTGCTTAAACCCTAGAACTCTAGCGCCCAAGAGAGGTGCACACTTTTTTCCAAAGAAGTGTACTTGTTGAAATTTCCAAACTCACAAGTAAGATGTGATTCCACAATGGAGAATCATCCCTTACTTGTATTAGACTTGTCCAATCAACAAAGGCGTTAATTGGCTCAACAGGGCCGACCTCTCTAAGTCACTATATAATTTATTATTATTATTGTTATAATAATTAATATTAATATTAATTATCTTTTACATTTATTATTAATAGACATATTACGGTGGGGCCGACTTGTACCCTTTACATAACAATTAGGATTACAGGTAGGTCTGACTCTTGAACAGTATATAGCAAAGGATGTGATACACCCACTAGTGCTCATCCACTAGGGGCACATCCATAGGGATGCCATAGCTTCGATTCACTGCATTACACAAAAGAACCAGGTCTTCACATGTTCACCTGTGCTCGTCCACAGGCATGTCCACTCTACAGATCTGCTTTCCCACTGCCACCGACAGGAGAATCATCTGGAGTCTTCTCGTCAACTTTGCTGCTCAGAGGAGGCTATCACACCATCTTCATTTCTGTTCACATGACAATGTGCCCAACACTTTTGGGATTTCACACGTTCACCTTGTGCTCAACCACGGGCACATCCTAACTCAACATATCGCTTTTCCACTAGATAATCATCTAGAGTTCTTCTCACTCTTTGAATGGAGGAGGTCATCTCTACGTTCCCAGCTTTGTCTCAGGCAGGAACCACGTACCCTTCTTAGGGGCTTTCTCTCAGGTTTGTAAGCTGAGAGAAAGGCTTCACATAGCTGCAATGATCCACATCATCGTATTTTGATCCATCAGGAAACACTAGGTTCTCAAGAAGATTTACTCACGACTCTTGGTTATCATCATAGGATCCATCTCATGGTCAAGTAAATCTGTCAGAAGCTTGGGAAGCCACATTGCTTCGCACACTCGATGCTATACACTCTGCCTCTGTGGTACTCAAGGCTACATAGTTTTGTTTCCTGCTGCATTAGGAAACCATGGAAAATTTCACGATAGAACATCAGTCGGATGTGCTTTTCTAGTTCACTGTACTTTTTGTTGAATCTGAATCAACAGATCCTGCAAACTGAAGTTTATACTGGAAGCATGTCTCAGGCCATATCCAATTGTGCCTCATATATATCTCAATACATGTTTTGTTGTTGTCTAGTGAGTCTGTCTCGATTGACTCATGAAATGACTAGGCACATTCACTGCATGGCATGAATCAAGTCTGGTGTTGACCAGATACATTAGTGATCCAATCAGTTGTGGATCAGTCTCGTCTGAATCATCATCATTCTTCTTCTTTAAATCCATCACGGTGGATTTTCCTTTTTGTCATACTGAACTTCTTTAATATTTTCATTGTATATTTTCCTTGACTCAAGAAAATCTTATCGGTTATCTGTCATACTTCTTGTCCCAAGAAGTAGTGCATCATACTCAAATTCTTCATCTCAAATTCAGAAGTCAAGGATTACTTGTAACAACAACGCTTTCTGAATAAGTCATCATGATCAGATTCTCGTCACAACACACTGTAATGATATAGGTTTGGATCAACAACACTCTTGTTGAAATCCAAACTTATCAAGAATCTATCTATCTGATAGAGTTTCCAACTCATGGATGGTAGTACTGACGGAAGTGTATTGGGTTCACTGGATCAAGTGTCTCATCATAGACAACTCCCTTTGTTTGTGAGAAACCTCTGGCTATAGATCTCGTTTTGTATTTCTTGACACTTTCATCAGTTGCATGCTTGATCATATATATCCACTTCGAAGTTACCGCATACTTCCCTTTCTGGTCCCTGAATAATATCTTGTGCATCATTCTTTTAAGATATACTGGTATTCTTCTGTTATGGCATCTTGCCATACTGGTTTTCTTGTTGCTTCTCTAAGACAAGGATTCTCAACATCAATAAAGTGGCTCATGACTGAAGGATAGCTCGAAAATCTCTTTTGCTTTCTCGTAATGTGCCTTGAGAGGCTTGTGTGTTTCTCTGCCTCTTGCAGAGTGAGTCTAGGTAGGCATTTTATGCCCTACTGCAATATCTCTGAACATATCAACTGGAGAGACTGGATAACCTGGAGTAATGTTTGTCTCCCTCTGAATTCCTAAAGGGGGAGGAGGTATTATCTCACTGTCAATCTCCATCTAAGATTCTTTGGGTCTTTGAAAAACTGTCTCTTCTTCAAGGACAACGTCTCTGCTTGTCTCAATCTGTCTTTGACTAGGGATGTCTTTGAAGATTCATTTTATCCTTTCTTCCTAAAGGATCTAGCTCGGACTTCTTCTCTTTAGGTACATGAAAATACATTGGGCACCCAAATAAACTAAAGTGTTCAATCTCGGGCTTCATTCCGGTGAAGACTTCTTCGGGAGTTATGTTTTTTCAAAGTCTGGTGAAGACTCTTGTTCTGTACATATACTGTGTCATGCATGCTTCTTCCCATGGAATCCTAGAAAGATTCTGATCATGCTTTGTAGCATTGGTTGTCTCAATCGTGGTTCTATTCTTCTTCTTTCTCAAATGGTTTTGGCCCCTTTAGAGTCAAGTGACTCCCTCTGAAGGATAAGCATCTTCTTTTCTTGCTAACCTATCTGGAACAAGAAAAACAAAAAGAACCAACACAAGAATATCTCCTAAAGGAGAATAATGAGTACATCTCTAGGATCAAAACATTTTGAGGAATATTTTCACAGCGACAACACCTACTTGTAATGTAACAAACGTTTAGAAATATAGGTTAGAGGAATGACAATTTACAACAATCAAACCTAGAGTCTTTACTTTGAGTGTGTTGTTTCTCTGAATGCACTGAGATCCCTCTGGATCCATGACTTCAATAGAGGTTCCTTCCTCCTGCAATTTCACTCATGACAATAATACAAATAATATATACAAGTGCATACTTGAGGATGTTGATAAGATTTCTCCAATGGCTCTTGGCTAATCTCTATCCTCTGAGATCTTTATGAAGAAGATAGTCACGGTGTCACCTTTTGTCATTTTTGTTGTTTTGAAGCTGGCCCTTCAAAGTAAGGGCTTGAGTAGGTGATTGGCTTCCTTGTCCTGACGTCATCTTCCTTTCATTCATTGATAGATGTCTCTGGTAAACCCTTTCGTATTACCCACAATAAGTCTTCCTCTGAAATCTTGTCTTTCAATAACTTTGAAGTTGCTTGATCCATCAAGCTTATTTTCCATCATAGTTTTTGTTCATCAGAATTTTAGATTCTTCACAACCCTTTGTCAACTAGGCTAGAAAACCTAACGGCTAGGTTAGGCTAGCACTTTTAGGTTTTATTGGACTTATGACTGCCAACAATAAGCCTTTGAGAGATATGAGAACATTGGTGGGCTAAAGAGCTCCTTCAATGAGTTTGCAGAAACCCTAATTCTGAAATTTCTGCAGAAGTTAGCGAAACCCTAGGGCCAAAATTTCAAAATGCTCGGAATGTCTCTTTGAGAGTCTTTGGAGATGCGCTGGAGGAGGCTGTACTCTCCTATGCCAAAATTAGCCCCAACTTTCGAGTGTTTAAAGGATGAAACACCTCATAAAGGAGGGTCGTACGGATTTTCTGGAAACCCTAGGAGGGTCGTACGGATTTTCAGAAACCCTAGGAGGGTCATACGGTTTTGCAAAAGAGAGAGGAGACTGGTAGATGCTTGTGCAATGAGTTCTTTAAGACCTATGCTCTGATACCATGTTGATTTTTCAATAAGATAGGTTAAGCATGAAGTTCATTCCATTTTTATCATTTAACTTAACCATAGACAATAATGTTGCAACAACCAAGATCACAAGAAGAAACACCATGCACAAGAACACAAGAAGTATCCTAGGAAACCCTTTTCAACAAGGGAAGAAAACCCAGCCAAATCCTTTGCTATATTCTTCAAGAGAAAGACCTTCACCTCCAAGAAAGACCTAGCACACCAGAGGGTGCTTAAACTCTAGAACTCTAGCATCCAAGAGAGGTGCGCACCTTTTTCCAAAGAAGTGTACTTGCTAAAATTTTCAAACTCACAAGAAAGATGTGATTCCACAATGGAGAATCATCCCTTACTTATATTAGACTTGTCCAATCAACAAAGGCGTCTATTGGCTCAACAAGGCCAACCTCTCTAAGTCACTATATAATTTATTATTATTATTATTATAATTAATATTAATTATCTTTTACATTTATTATTATTAGACATATTAAGGTGGGGCCGACCTGTACCCTTTACATAACAATTAGGGTTACAGGTAGTCTGACTCTTGAACAATATATAGCAAAGGATCTGATACACCCACTAGTGCTCATCCACTAGGGGCACATCCATAGGGATGTCATAGCTCTAATTCACTGCATTACATAGAAGAACCAGGTCTTCACATGTTCACTTGTGCTTGTCCACAGGCACGTCCACTCTACAATTCTGCTTTCCCATTGCCACCGACATGAGAATCATCTAGAGTCTTCTCGTCAACTCTGTTGCTCGGAGGAGGTTATCACATCATCTTCATTTCTGTTCACATAACGATGTGCCCAACACTTTTGGAATTTCACATGTTCACCTTATGCTCAGCCACATGCACGTCCTAACTCAACATATCACTTTTCCACCGGATAATCATCTGGAGTTCTTCTCACTCTCTGAATGGAGGAGGTCATCTCTACGTTCCCATCTCTGTCTCAGGCAGAAACCACGTAGCCTTCTTAGGGGCTTTCTCTCAGGTTTGTAAGCTGAGAGAAAGGCTTCACATAACTGCAATGATCCACACCTCACACGTTTGTAAGCTCGAGAATGTCTCACATAGTTGCATTCATCAACAATTGTTGCATTCGTTTATGGTTCAAGTACATGCTAAATGAAATAAACCTCATGCTTGAGCCTATCACAGTGAAAATTCAACATGGTATCAGAGCATAGGACTTGAAAGAGCCATTGCACAAGCTTTCAAAGTCAGTCGTCCTCTTTTCTGCAAACCGTACGACCCTCTAGGGTTTCAGGAAAAAATGTACGACCCTCTCTTTTTTTGGTTGTTTTAGAACCCCACACTGAAATGTTGGGGCTAAATTTGGCATAGGAGTGTACGACCTCCTTCAGCGCATCTCCAGAGACTCTCAGAGTGAAATTCCGAGAATTTTTTTTATTTTTGGCCCTAGGGTTTTTAGGGTTCCATAATTTTCTGCGGAAATTTCAGTTCTAGGGTTTCTACAGCTCACCAGTGTTCCTGTGACCTTCTAAAGGCTTATTGTTGGCAGTCATAAGTCCAACAAAACCTAAGGTTGCTAGCCTAGCCTAATCGTTAGGTTTCCTAGCCTAGTTGCTAAAGGTTTGTGGAAGAATCTGTAAACCATGAGGAACATAACCTTGGTGGAAGATAGGTTTGATGGATCAAGCAACTTCAGTTCCTAGAAGTCAAGACTACGGATCACCCTGGAAGAGGATGACGTATTGAGTGTGATACAAAAGACTCTACTAGAATCAACTACCGATGAAGAGAAGGAAGAATGGAAGGAAGATGACATCAAGGTGATCTGAAAACGAGCGAGTACTTACTCTACACAAGTTTTCCATTGAGAATCATTTTCTGATGAATTATTTGCATAAGGATTAAAGGGCATATGAGTCCATATTAACCATGCTTTTAAACAATAATACATAACACACATGAACTCAAAATGGAATAAGCATATGAAAAGACAAGAGAGAGACAACCAATGTTGGTAACATAGTTCACCCCTCCTGGGCTATGTCTTTGGACCTGCTTCAATTGGAATACATATCGCTTTCATTCCTTATTTAAAAGATGTTGGGACCTTCTCATAAGTGATTACATAAGAAATGCATTCTCCTTTAATGAGGATTCAAGAAGACTACGCACACTCATCTCTCCATACATCAAGAAGGATAATTCCTTACATGAATAAGTCTCTCAATACTTAGGAGTAGTAGCACTATTGCTCTCTAACTCCACTCATTCATTCCTCATTACTCTCCCTTCTTTCAAAGGGCTCACATAAGGCATTATATAGTTTTTCCTCACTCCCTCTTAAGAAAGAGCATTAATTCCTAGATCCACAATAATAGGATCTAATTACAAACGAGGAAAAACAAGATCCATAAATGTAGGATCTCAAACTAACTTCAAGCACATAATGGGAAAAGTCTCAAAACCACCCAAAGACTCTTCATCCATGTTCTTGATTCTCTCAACCTATAATGACAAATTAGTGTGAGGTGGTTTCTCACATAAAAACCAATTTCCAAAATTATAATTTAATTATAAATACGCGAGTCTAATTTCCCTCACAGGTATTAATCATTTTACATCAAAAGTGAATAATAATGTATGAGTTTTTCCAAAAGCTCATAAAGCATAATTAAAATGCACGTGCATCTCATAAATGCATGAGACTTTTTCCTCACAAAGCACTAATGCATGAGAAAATAAAACTCAAAACATATAAGTTCACCTTTTCACCACTTTGTCACCAACTTCAAATCAATTTGGTGAACAAAGTAAAGTCCCTTCCATGTGTGGAGATCCGCCCGGATCACGACTCCCCACAAAAGAAACTTTTGGTCTCCAAAAGTATCAACTGTATCTGTATGCAAATGTCTTCAAAAGGCACATTCCTTCAAGACTCCTTCACCCATGTACTTCAGAATCAGAATGCAAAGCCAATACTTGCAACTGCTGCAAAGCAAATGTTTTGGAAAAAGGCACATCCATGTCTCCTTCGCCTCTGTTCTTCGGAGCTGAAATGTCGAAGCTCACATCTGCATAAATTTGCATAGCTCATGATACATGTATCACAATCTTTGGAGTACCTTACGTGCCAAGAGTTTATAAATACACTCTTTGGTCAAGTTTACAATGAATCGCCAAAATGGCTTAGGCAAATTGCCTCATTCAACTGATTACAATGAAGCCAATCAAGGCGTTAGGTGTAGAAACAAACACCTCTCACTCTCTTCTTCAGTTAGGAGTGGCTAAAAGCCCTTTACAAAGCTTCAACATAATTTTTTTCATAATTTTTTTTCAAAGCAATATTGGCCAAAATATGCACTAATGGCAAAATTATGGCCTTTACATGGCAATTGCATCAAATTTTTGAAGGCAATTTTAATGTGCCAAACATGTGCACAAAATGGGAACAATACAAGGTTTTCTAACCCCCCATGTGCATCATAGCCAAAAATACGTACCAATGGTGAGAAAACACTATTACATAATGATATGTGCAAGCTCAAATCAATGTGCTCTAATGGTGATAATTCCCAAATCCCGCTTGTATAAGAAATGCCCCAAATCGAGCACAAATGGAAAATTATCTTCGATACTTTGATTCTCGAGAGGTGGTGAAGTCCCCGTGAGCATTTTAACTCGGCCCATCAACTATGCAATAGTCATTCCATAAAAATAACCACAGTGAAGTGAGCATTTGAAAGGAGGCACTAAACCAATTCACTGTTCCCATTTATGAGTTTCCAACTTCATTTGCTGAAAAACATTCAATCCCTAAACGGAGACCACCACCATAGATGCTTCAGATGTAAAGAAAAACTAAATTTCAATTCCACATTACAAAATGAAAGCAAACAAGGATTACATATTTCCTCACTGAAAAACGACCGACAGAAAAATGAGTTTCCATTACTCGGCGCAGGAGGGCATTCCAAAACTTTGGGTATCTCATTCTCATGTATGTGTCTGCAAACTTGAATACCCGAATTACAATTTGGAAAAACAACTCGGAATACTGGACCAATCATGATCCCCTGGAACTAAAGGTTGTTATCAAAGCAAAATCTATACGCCCACAAATTGAACTTTTCTCCAGACGTTCCTTTCGAGGAATACACAATATTATATGTAGGTGTTGCAACTGTTAAGATGATTCCAAAGTGATCGAAGGCCCAGAAGATGTCGTGATTAATAACGACGAAATTGCCAAAGATGTTATCTCCTTTGTATTTGACATTCTGGTAAACACATTCTTGTTAGTTCATTGTGTAATGTAGCACCCCCAACTTGATCCATCTTTGCAGAGATTTGTTCACCTCGGATCCCACCGAGCCACTACCAAAAACTGAATCATTTTTGAATATGTGAACGCTGGCAAGGAATCATGTATTCACAGATCTCAGACCACGAGTTTCCTAAGGGAACAATGAGAGCGCCTTCCCAGAACAAGCACCTCGACTTCTGCAATTTCTCTCTCTTTGGAGATTGACTTTCAATTCAAAACGAAATTTGTTGTCAACTTGGAACGAACTACCAGGATGATGAAAAGAAATCACGCCATGTATGGCCAAGATATCGATTGTCCTATTGCCTCTACCGGATCATAGCCTTCAAAATCGAGCATGATGAAATGCAAACTGTAACTATGCTCTATTATGTGTGCCAAACCAAAATCACTGAGATTGACAACGATTTTTGACCGAAAATAGATTGCCCTTCCCACGTAAAAACTTGAATTGTCGGTGATTCAAATCCCGACTTTGGTGCTTTATCAATCTGTATAACCAAAAATGAAAATTGTTTTGACTCCAAGCAAGTAACATGGGCGTGACCTGTTGGCAATTAGTTGACTGCGATTTTCTTGTTGGAAAGAGTGCCCATAACCTTCTTTCACATCGCATTTTTTTTTCACAATACTTCTTTAATAGAATCTGCAATTATTCTTTTAGCCCTAATCATATCCTTCTTGTACTTCTCTTTGGCTTCATCTTCTTCGGGCTCTGGTACATTTTTTTTTATGAATTTTGCAAGGTCATTCTCTTCAAGAATGAGTCCAATTCTGTACTTCCAGGCACATAAAATTTCCACACCTTCTAACTTGTCAACAAGCTTGGTGCTTGAAGACATCTTGACCTGGAGCTAAGAAAATGACCAGAAAATGAAAGTGCTTAGAAAATGAAATTGAACTTACCAGGAGATGCGCTGGATTGAGGCAAGTTTGTTGGCGCAGATTGTTTATGAAAATTCCAAGTTTTACCCCTTGAAAATTGACCTGCGTAATTCTGGACTGGTACTTCTGGTACTGGTTTTGGTTCCCTGGTTTTTTGGTACCAATCAAAAGTAGGGTTTTACTTTCCAAAGAATCCAGCCATTGAAAAGGTTCATTCAAACTGCCAAAAGATGTGATAGGGAAAGGCACACTTCCCTAAGTGGTCATTGGTAAAAAATCTTCTTCAGTGAAAAGCCCTAAATTTCTTGTTCGATGACATAAATGTCTAGATACCCAGTGAAAGATTCTCTAATTAGTCAAGCTCTGATACCATGTTAAGTTTTTACTGATGTTATTAGGTTATTTCCCAATTTCACGAGCATTCAATGCATTTCCAAAACAATAGTATAAAGAGGATCATTGAAAGAAACACAATCACAAGGTACACAACATTTTATACCGGGAAACCCTCATGGGAAGAAAACCCAACAAAACTTCCTCAATAATAGGTTGCTAATACAATGCCAAGATTAGGACCAAAACACCAAAGACAGACCAAGACCAAGCATGTGCCTCTCTTCTCCTTCGTTAGACTTTTTCCTGCAACTACATCTGTCTTCAAGATATGCGCACTAGATGAGTGAGTGAGTGTGTTCAAATGAGACACCATCATCACATATAAATACAAGTTGTGAGGTGGCGCTAGGGTTGTGACTCTTCACTTGGTGGAGTGGACTTCTCCTAGAAGTGGCTAAAACCACTTTAAAATTACTAGGGGCCAACTTTACAAATACTTCCATACAAATACATGTTGACCAATCCACAAAAGGGAATTTGAACTTATACAAGACCTGACTTGATCAATCCACAAAAGGGGATTTGATCTATACAATAATGACTCAAATACAAGTAGAATATTCTTCGAAGTTACAATAATTCAACATTATTCAACAAGGGATATTGTAGGAGCATGATGGGATCCAATAAATTTTATGGGATTTTGATGATGCACCCTTCGCCGATCTCTTGGTCCTTGTTACTAGAACCAAGTTACCCACTAGAGTAACAATGGCTACAATGTTGAGATATGTCCATTGCAACAACCACTTCAAGTTGATTTTTTTTGGTTCTCTGAAGTCCCCAATGTTAACACCAAATATGCCTCACACTATTCCCTCAGTGCCCTATGACGATGGACTTTTCACACCATTTGCTTCCATCAAGCTTCAACACTACAATACATAAGGTATTGGTGCATGAGAAGTCAAGCTTTGTTAAGCATTGCCACAAGTTTGTCCCTAGAGAAATGAGGCACTCTACAATGTTGGTGGCGCGAGAGATGTCCATGTCATGTGTGCATGGGTAATGATCATTAAATCAAACGAAAAAAATTAAAATGACACAATTTATTTCTTTTAATCACCACAACATACTAAAAAATAGACATATTATTTATCTCACTACCATAGATCCATATTAAAAAAAAACATAAATGCACTAGCATGGATCCATGTTATACCTGAATCTATTAAGGGTCAAGAGGTTTGCAGTTCAAAGTTTTTTAATTACACTCAATAGTTTTGAAAAAACTCAATAGTTTATTTAGTGCTGCGCAACGTGTAGGCATTATGACAAGATATTTTTTAAAAGCAAGGGTGTGTTTTCTACCATGCACTTGCCATCCATTGACTCTATTATAACCATATTAAAGCACATTCTTTTGTTTCACGCATGATTTTGGAGATTATTGTTGGCTATCTTTTAATTATTATGCCTCAAGCACCATTTTGCATGAACACACAATATTCCCCACAAGGATCATAGGTCCAAGCTAAGTACATTGACTATATAATCTACTTGCTAATCAAGAGTCTCATATTCCCTCTAAAGATTTCATGTCACATGCTTAATACTTATTTTTGTTATGCTTTACAATTTACAGGTTGATATTGCATTTATCTGTTGGTTAATTCATTGCGTTTGTATTCTCTATGTGTTTATTTAACTCAACATTAAACATATTTACATCTTACTATGCAGAAAACTTGACAATTAACAATCATCACAAATCCAAACTCCCTCATTTTGAATCACCAACCACTTTCCCTTTATCTTAACAATTTCAAACCTACTTTCCTTAGATACTTTGTACTTGATTTTAATGAAATCTGTAATCTTCAAGGTGATATTAATTATCAATAAACATCAAGCAATGCAACAATAAATTTTCAATTAACTATATATATCTAAATATACTTTACATTAATTAATTAATGTATACCTTCTATGCTATGAGTACCTTCAAAACAACTAGAATGTCATATTTTAGTTAAAAGTCCATCTCCACCTTAAGGTTATGAATGCTTTACAACTAAAGCTTTTAGTGATGCCAACGTCGGCGAAAGCGTGTCAAAAGGCTACCTCTAAATATCACGTGATATTTATTTTCGTGAGTCCATATCTAGAGTTTAGACCAAATACCCAACCCCAACCAACCAATAACAACCCACCATTTAACCCAATAAATAAAAATATAATTTTCTTTTAAATGCCAATTAAATAACGATGAAAAATATCTGTGTGGACTGAACGCTAGCTCTATCTTATCTAATCCCCTCGCTCTTTGTATCGGATTCCAGTTTCTGTCGAATTAATTCGTTTCTCCATCGATGCGCGCCCCAGGGTTCGAACTCTTGACCTCACTGCAAACCCATCCTTCCATTCAATGCCTAGTTGGTTTTTAAATCTGTAAATTTAATATTCGAGGTCTTTCCCGCAAGATCAGGTCCAAGAGGGTTTGGCGTTAATTTGAATTGAATAGAAGGAATTTTTGAAAGAATTTGTGGTGTAGTTGTAGGGTTTAGGACGTTTTGAATCGCAGGAAACAATGAAATATTGGGACAATTCGGTCCTGGGGGAGAATTTTGAGTACTTGTTGTTATACACAGCGAGGGCTGCGAATGATCATGCGAATGTGAAATTCTTATATTTCTTTGGTGGCGGATGGTGCCCTGCGACATAATTAGATAGACGTGTAAGTCAATAAATAATCAATCATGTTGTGTGCGTTTCGAGGACTTGTATATGAGCTATCCATTTGAATATTCTTGGTTTGGATTTTTAAACAGCGAAGGGGAGTATGAGTATACGTATGTGCATTCGTTGTGTATACAATATGCTTCATGCTTCTGAAAACACTTCACACTAACTGACGTGGCATTTGTTTTTGCTGTTTTAACTACAGATTAAAACGATAAGAATTATGGCTTCCACTTCGTTTTTATCAGGTAAGCGATGAGCAGTCAGCCTTTGAAATCTATTATTTTCTGTTCTTTTTACAGTTTAGTTGCATATTTGGAGTATGAACCTGATACCAAAAAAAACAACAAATATAAAAGGGGAGTATGGCTCGAAAGTGTAATATTGAAGAGAGCGGAGAGGAGAGAAGACACACAACCACACAACAAGAAGCTCTGCGGAAGAGGAGGGGGAGGCCAATCAGGCACACATATTCATCCTTAGAGCAATCAACCATAATGTTTGTTGGAGGGAGGGGGAGGCCAATCAGGCACACATATTCATCCTTAGAGCAATCAACCATAATGTTTGTTGGAGAGGCACACATATGCATCCTTAGAGCAATCAACCATTATGTTTGTTGGAGGGTCACTATATATGTGGATACCACCATTGGCACAAGGAAAATGGTATGTTGGGAATTATATCCTCCCACAGACCGGACCTCACAACCAATGTGGGATAGTGGACAAAAAAAAATGAGATTTTAAAGTTATAGAAACTACTCCAAAATAGATTTCAAAACCTATGTGGAATAGTAGATTTCAAAACCTATGTGGAATAGTACACAAGAGGAGATGAGATCTTACAGCTTATCCAATTGTTTATTGCCTTGCTTATTATTTGTTGGAAAATTGAAACCATGAAATTCACAACCATATGAACAATTTTATTCAATGGAGTCCATTGATTAAAGGGGTGGATCGCCTTGTTTTTTATCATTTAGGCAGATACAAAGGGTTGATTGCCTTTTTATTTACCATTTAGGTACTTATACTACCTAATTGACCTAACTCCCTTTTAACTAATGACTTACTAAAGTCATCATTACAATTTAGGACTCCTATATCACTGAGTTATATTGGAACGTCATACTACAGCACCTTAAAGTTCCAATACTGACTTGACTGACAACAAAAACATAAAAAAATTCTTATTAAGAAAGTTCTCTCTGCCACAGATTTAAAATCCTGTATAAATTCCTAAGTTTCTAATTCTATGAATTCTTGAGCTCCCAAATTTCTCAAATTCTAGAACTCCCGAATGACTGGAATTTCAGAAATCCCAAATTACTGGAATTGACAAACTCCCAAATTAGTTGGACAGCTATCTATGTTGAGTTAAACCTTTTTTATTCACCCCTGCTTTAAGAGATTCAACTAGTCAGAACAATATCTGTGGTTCATAACTTCATTGTCATCATCCTTTTCCATTCTTGTTTCACATATCATGGGGAAATTCCAATATATTTCAGGGGAAATTCAAATTTCTTTCTGAAAGGGATTTGTTGTCCCACAAACAAAGGGGGTCTCATACGTCAATTTGGCATCTGACTAGGCTGTTACCTTAGATTAGATATGATTATTTTTATTGTTTATGTAAAAATTTTGATTGAAACTGATTTGATATGCCAATATCAAAAATATCTCTGCTATATTTTCCATTTTTCTTTTTAGATTAAATTCAGAGCAAACAAGACTCAAAATTTTCAGATACACAGTTTTCTTAAAAAGAAATACATGTTTTAGGTGCTGGAACAAACTCTGGAATCTTCCTCACAATGTGCCTTATTCTTTTGTTTCTTGAATTTTTAAAGAAATTAAAAAAATACCTTTGTTCATGCTGTGTATTGGATTTCTCGTTCTAAGACTCAAAATCTTGCTTGTGCGTTGCTTAGGGTCTAGCTTCTGCATGTGTCACCTCGTTTCTGTTCGTTATGATCTTCTTGTTCTGGGGTCTTGCCAAAGAAGCCCTCCCTCTTTGCTTCAGATTCAGACCTGTATTGAATGAAGGATATGCCTTCTGCACGAGTAAAAAATATTCTCTTAAAAATGTTTCTCTGCAAAATTCGAGAACAAACCTCTGTCGCAAAAACTCTCAGACACCCCATTTGTTGGTCTGCATCTCAATTCTGTACTCGTGTCCTTTTCACAAACAGATCCATCTATTTCTTGGCATCACATTTCCGTGTCTCTTTGTCCTGGATTATTTGTTGTTATTGATGCACATCCTTTTCTGATCCTAGGTCGCCTTGCAGTCTCCCCCTAAGTTTCTTCCGCGTCAGGCTTGCTATTCGACTTGTTGTGGATTTGCAATCCTCCCATTGTCGTCTTGATCTGCAAGCATTTACATCTAGGGTTTTTGTTGGCCTTGCTTGGGTAGTATGGTCTGCATTCTTCTTTTGCGAGTATGGCATTTCTATTTTGAAGTGACTGGGTCGAGGGTTTGCAAAATGTTTGGCGACTCAGGACCGTGCTTTTATGGAAAGGCAGCTGCATTTCAGTCTCGACCTCATGAAATCGATTCATTTCTTTCAATTCAATGCGATGAGGACTCATGAAATTCTTCAAAGTATTAAATTTTTTCCTTGCAAAATGACTTCACAAATTTAAAAAAAAAGATTAAGATATCAACCTTACGAACTTTGATAATTAGCTTCTTGAAACACTTTTTTGGCTTAGGAAGTCCAATTGCCACAAACTTGAGTAAACTGGGACTCTGGTTCTTTCTGCTTTGATACTATGTTGGTGAAATGATTACATGAAATGCACAGAACATATGAAATACGATTTTATTCAATGGAGTCAAAATATGTGATGAAGTTGATCCCCCTTTTATTTACCATTTAGGTAGTTATACTACCTAGTTGACCTAACTCAAACATACTGCAAAAGAAAAAGTGCAACAGAAGAGGTCACCACGATGTGGTCATAAAGGTCCAGTTAATACTTGATCCCCTTGAAATACTAATAAACCACAAACAAAAAATGGATGTTTTTTTCAGTCTTATTATAAGTATATCTTCGATTGTTTTAATTTTCTAGAAAGTAATACATTTGGACCGTGTCTTGTTTTACGTGCTTAGGAAGTAAAATATGTAGTATAAGTGAATTTTTGACTCCATTTCCTGTTGATTGGATGCAGTATCTTTTGAGGCTGTGAATGCTTGTAAGGTTATAAAACTTGACACGGGCAGCAGATCTGAGTGCAGCATTTTATCATGTGCTTGGAAGGCACCGAGGGCGTTGAGCGGATCTTTTGCTAGCACAACACAATCTCGACCTTCATCAGCAGATGGTGATGGACTACGGAAATCTACGGGGACAAATAGAAGTCATCAATGTGCTAGATATGTAAGTTTAGATCCTTTGCAGTTCTAGCTTAAGTGTGGTATATTTAGTAACTGGATCTTAAAATAAAGGCCAAGAGATTTCTAATTGTTGTGGAGTAAGTGCCAAAAAAGTATTTCTTGATTACTTTCCTGTGTTGGATTGCTTAGGTTCTCAATGTTGGAAAATATGGTTGCATGCATATCCTTAATCTCAAGTTCGGTGTATTTGATAGTTTGCATGAGATACATTTCATGCATCCAGTGGGCTGAAATACTTAGCTGGCAATATGTGGAGATTAGTCATTTATATTTTTAAAGAGAAGTAAAGTATTTGGTACTGTTTTTATTAGACTTGCATTGGTGTAGACAGGGGAAAAGAAAGTCTTGAATGTTTTTTTTTTAACAGAAATGGTTGGAGGTTTTTATATTAAAAAAAGAACAGCAAAAATTCAAAAATTACATATGGCAGGGTGTGAGCACCTCTGCTGCTTCTAAAAGAGCTTAACTGTCTATGGGGGTCTATAAAAACTGTATCAGCCAGTCCATATGTGCTGCAGTTCTGCCATGTAAAAATGGCGATATACATATTCAAAAGCAACAAAAATTTACAGTTCATTTGAAACCTGATTAGTGGTTTAGAGAAAACTCAGGATCTTCCTGTTGTTTCGCCTGTCGCGCTGCTGGGTTCGCCTCTGCAAGGTGGCGGTCTACATGTCAGCTGAGGGTACCGAGTGATGGTCATGACCGGCTATTGAGTGAAACGTGGAAGGGAGACGAGACTCGCCAGAGTCAGCAGAATTCACTGGTTGCTGTGGGTTTGCCAATTGCTGGGTGACAACCCCAAGTTGTCTCATATTTCTGTTAATTCCCCTTAAGACTATCACCAATTCTTGATTATGGCGAGTTTCCTGCTGATGCAGCTGTGTCTGTAGGCCTGCCAATTCCTCACGAATCCCCTGGTTCTCTCGTTGGAATTCCCGGTGGCGAGCATCTGTACGCTCCTCTGTCCTCCTAACGTTTGTGCGTAGCGCTCGAAACTGCTCTCGAAGCTCCTCTGAAATGCCATTTGGACAAGAGCAGAGTGCTCTTGACCTTCGCCACATGTTGGTGCAGAGACCCGGGAGCAGAGAAGACGGGCAGGCGCCGAGCATACAAATCGAGCAGAGGTTGAAGAAATGATGAGCGCGGACAAAATGAGCAGAGG
>ML784152.1:330776-341038 GCA_009831015.1 Picea engelmannii | reverse complement strand
AACGACATGTCCCTTTCCCATAAAGTCACTCTTACTTTATTATGTAATTCCTTGATCATATGCATAAGTTGACATTGAATACGTTTTGATATATTCACTTTGGTTGGTTTGTGTTGTCTTGGTCTTGACCTCACGAGAGCACCAGAGCAAAGTGGGAGAAACAAATACTTAAGGAAGCGATACAAAGGTATGTCACTTGTTCCTCCTTACTATCTAATTCAATGGTCGTAACTTAGGGAAAGAGTCATGTCCTGTCTTGTTTTGTTCTAGATTCAGGTGGGTCTAGGGAGATCTGTTAGTGTCCGCACCTACCGATTAGTCCAATAACACACTCGACTGACCACAACCTAGATCTAACGGTGAGAAAAATTCCCGAAGCATCCTCAAATCAATGGCTCCCATTACTTCGGGATTCGGAGCTTATCGACACACCACACCTCAAATTCCTCGAAGTGCTCAGTCTCTGAACTAAAGGATCTAGCACCATGTGTCCCTTGTATATCGACGGTTGAGAGGGATCCCAAAGGATCCGAGGATCGACGATCTGTTGGGGTCCTATAATTATAGGAAACTTGATTCTTCGACTGTTGATTTGGCATTTTTCTTGTGATGACGAAGTCTGGCTCGGTTGATCATGTTTTCTTCCTCCATTCTTTTCGCTCAATTCCCCATCACCCTGTTGCATCCTTCATCCACACTGTGCCCTCACTCCCTTGTCCCGTTGCCCCATTGACTACCTCTCGCCCGTCACCCATCCATGAATAATAAGACCTAGGATGAACAAAAATAACAATAAAGTTAATTGATAGGTTAAATTAATTAATAAAGAACTAGTTAATAATTAATTAATTATTAATTAATTAATGATCAATTAAGTTAAAAATCTAAGTTAGTAGTTAGGATTAATTAAATATTAAATAAAACAAATTTAAAAACTTAAAACAATTATAATAAACATACAACATTAAATAAATATATTAAAAAATGTAAAACATATTAAATATAATATAAAATATAATACAAAAAATAACATAAKAAAATAAAAACAAACTATAAAACATATTAAATATAAAAATAAAACATAACAAAACAAAATATACAYAAAACATAAAAAAAACAAATTAAATAAAAATAAAYGAAAAAACAAAACAAAATATACATAAAACATAAAAAACAAATTAAATAAAAATAAACAAAAAACAAAACACATTAACATAAAACAAAAACGTGAAACAAACAATAAATAATATTAAAACTAAAAACAAAAACTAACAACCTATGCTACCCTAAGTCTACCCCACCCTCTACTCTCGCTCACATTTTATACCTCACGTCCCATCCACGTATCCCATACCTTTTAATCAACAGCCCTTAAAAATTCTGGACCCCCACTCACCATCCGGAACTTAACGAGAGGGGGGGTCCGGAATGGTAGTTTTCAAATACCACCCCCCCTCCACTTGTCATGATACTATTCCAGTGGACCCCTCCCCCAAAAAAACCTCTTACCACCTCAGGGGGGTCCGGAATACCGCTTTCACGGAAAAAAATCGTTTTTTTCATATTTTTGTCATTTTTGCCTGTTTTACCATGTCTTATTTCAAAACGGATTCTGGGCAAACGAATACGGATTTTAAAAATCCGAGAGGTTTTTTCTCAAAACGGGCTGAAGAACAAAGACCTCTCTCAGTTTTTGCAACAGAGCTACGAGCAGGGAGAATCAAAGCCATATTTGAGGCCCTTTTTTCCATATTTCTTCTTTTTTGTTACAGTCTTGATTTTGCGGGAGCTCTTACGGCCAGCAGGGGGCCAATTTGGAAAAACCGAAGGATTTTTTTGTCCATCACATGCCCATATACAATAACCTCTTTCAGTTTTTTCCTAGGTGTCAGCATTGAAGAGAAAACCACGTCTGTTCGGACCCATTTTTTCGCAGAAAACCGGTCTGTCTTTTATGGCAGACAGGGAATTCATTTACAGTGAACACATGGCAGCGGTTAGAGCACCGATCCTCCAAATGGCAGCAAATCTCCAACAACCTCAAGAATTCAATGACTTCTACATTCATTTGTTTTGATTCTGTTAGAGTCTATTCGCCAGCAAATCTTAAACAGCCTCCAGTATGCCAGATGTTCAGGCAGCAGTTACCAATTTTAACCTTCCTCTTGGTTTGCGTTTTTGTTTGTTTTTGAGATAGTCTACAGGTGTCGAAACTTTTGTAACTACTTTTCTATTTTTATAAAGCAGATTTATGAGCTCGAGTGTTAGAGGACTGAGATATCTTTCTTATTTATACACATGTAAAAGACAAAACAGGGGTTCAACCTGTGAGGTTCTGGGCTTGACAGTGGGTTTTACCATTCCAGAAAGCCATTTTCTGTAATCATGAAATGATTGATTAGTAATAGACACATTTTTTACAGGATTCTTGTGCGGAGGTGTTGGTGGCGTTTTCTTTTCTCTATCATGTATTTTTCCTGTCATCTTTCACTTGTTTTCAATTCTTACTGTCAGAAGATAGTGACAGAGAAGAATTTATTGGCAAAATACTCTACATCTAACCTTGTGATAGTCTTTATTTTTCTCTTCCAAAAATCTCAGTTAAGGAATTCTTAGATGCTCCTCTGCTTGGCTTTTTTCCTCCCCTAGTTCTTCCTCAAATCAACACCATGCAAACTTAAATTCGATCCAACTTTTCCACTACCTTGCTCTGTATAAGAGCTTTGTCTAGATCTAAGAATGAATCACATATTTAAGCGCAGACCCCATTTGCCCAATGGCCCTCCTTGTTTTTCTAAAACAACCATTTAAAAACCCCAACCCCACACTTTCATAGCTAGCCTGATATCTATTCTATTCCAAACCAAGTCAAATCGAAAAGAGAGATCCCTCTCTGAGTCTTGGAGGGCTAGATCCAAGACTCGAAGTGGTTCGATGTTACCTCTGTGACTGCCTCAACAGCCTTGGTCAAATTACAGAGCGTTAACATTTTTGGCGACCATACTGAAGAACCTTCCCCAATAGTACACTTCAAAGCTCCAGATCTGATCGTTGATGGTGGATAGTGACCAGACACCAGAAAGGCTGAGATCATTCACCTGGTGACTCCAATCAGCTCCAGACAGTGCCAAACTCGAAGACTCCAGTGGAGGAATAACCTAAAGCATGGTCAAGCAACCCAGAAAGACCAGGTACTCAATCTCAAATTACATTCAAGACATCTTTAGTTTTATCTGCAATTATGTCTTGTCTTTTTCTAACCTTGATCAAGAGTATATTGTTGAAGATTACTTTGACCATCTGTTAATTGATGAGCCTCAAGAGATCAGATCCCCAATCGTGGATTATGTACATACTCATACACATGTGCACACCCCATATGCATCTGTAGAAACCCTAATGAGACATAAGCCTCCTGTTTTATCTCCTACTCTTGCAAAACCTCTGGATGGTTGTAAGCCCCTTGCTTCATCTCCTGTGCTTGCAAAAGCCCCAGATCAATACCAGCCTCTAGATTTTCCTCCCATTCTTCATGACCTCCCTATCAATTACATCAATAATCTACCTAGGTTTGATGGACAAAATGGGAAGATTACTGCTGAAAAACATATTCAAAACCTTGAGGACTTCCTTGACCTTTATGAGGTTGAGGATGATGATGTATGTATCAGGATGTTTTCCATGTCCTTGGGAGGTAAAGTTAAATATTGGTTTAAGAACCTTCGAGCTGCAAGCATCAGAAATTTTCATCAGTTCATGAAAGTGTTCTTAGATAGGTGGGTGATCATGGGAAATGTTTTCCTAATCCTAGAAGAATACGACCACTTGAAAATAAAACCTGGGAAAATAGTACAACAGTTTTCAGCGAGGTTCAATGAGGTGTATCATTCAATACCTGTGGATGTAAGGCCACCTCCTGGTTTAGCCAAATTGCATTTCCCAGATGCTTTTGATCCTGAGATGGCATTCCAATTAAGAGAAAGGAATACTGCAAGCCTTGAAGAAATGCAGAGCATTGCAGTTGATGTGGAGACCAACTTGTTGATCAAAAGGTCAAAGTTAAAGGACAAAGAAAAGGAGTAGATGAAGTCATCAGCAGCTAAACTACAGATTTTGGCCAGTGCCATGGAAAAGCTGATGCAGAAGATTAACATAAAAGAGGAGCTTTTGTCCACAGACATCATGTTCCATGGATTTCAGAGAAAGACACGGTCATAGTTCCCAAACATTTTTCTGCTCATCCTAGGTACCATGGATTGAATAATGATTCATTCATGTATTCAATTCACAACACAGTCAAATATGAAGCTCCATCTCAACTTGTAGAGGAACAACCAGCTGACATGATATGCATGTTAAATGGCATTTCACCCATGGATGATTTACCCAAGTGTGACCAGTATGATGATGATCATGAAGCTGAAATAGAGGTTGTTTGTTCAAAGAAACCAGCATCATGTCATTGGCAGGAAGGAGATCATTTACAGTTCAGATGTGACAATCAGCCCTCGCACAACAGTCATGACAACGATGAGGAAGAGACAGAAAATTTCAGAGTAAGGGAAAAATATTTGCCCTTATGTTTCGCTTCTTTTCAATTTTTGAGAGGAAATTGTAAGCAAGTTGTCAATAGTAGAGAGGGAGAATGTTCTGATCCTCTAGGGAAAGATGCTAGTGTTGATGGGAAGGGTGTTCTAAACCTAGAGTTGCAACCCTTTACCTACTTCGATTTTCAAATTTCAGATGAAAGATTAAAGCCTGAGGCAAATTATGAGTTAATTCAAAACAGCTTTGTACCATTATGCTTTGATTCATTTCAGTTTTTGAAAACCAATCTTGAGTATATGCTAAAGGATAAATACACAGAAAATCAAGAAGTTTCAGTGGAGCCAATGCAACAGTCAGTTCAAGTTCTACAGGATCCAATATCTGATGTGTTGGATGACTGGTGTTGTCAAAGTCTTCCTCCATCATCCATCTATGGGATAAAACGTTGTTATGATATTGACATGATCAAGCAGTCAGCTTCATTGCCTTTTTCAGCAGAAGTCATATTACAAAGCCCATCATAGCAGTTGCAGCCATGTCAGGAAATGCATGAGGATGAAAATAACATAGTTACAGTGCCAGAGCATCTCGCTTACTTGGCAGAATCCAAAAATCAAGGAACATGTCATTTCTACCATGATCCTATAACTATCTATATGGAGAATTTTTTCACTATAGAGCCTCAATCTTTCTCTGGCAGTACTTTTGTTCTTCAAGATTGTCAAGGTCTATATGGTAAATATCAATCACGTTTTCAGCAACAGCCATTATGCTTTACAGTCTTGAACCTATGGGTAAAGGGTCAAGCTGTGCTTTTCACTGTGCTAACGAGAAGTCAAGCATTCCAATGGTCTCAGAAGCTACTTGATTGGCTTCATTGGCATTTTTGTATTATTTGATTTAACAAAATTATCAGTAGCATAGAGTAGGTAGGAGAATGTGAATAAGCTCAGCATTCTAAGCATCTCTTTGTCAACAGTGTTTAGCTTAATTTGGTTTCAGTTGCGAGATCAAAATAGGTACAGGTTGCAGAATAAGATTTTGGGATCAGTCCAATGGATAAAGCACCGGTCTGCATGATTCACAGGTCCGTGGTTCTTGACACCTCCTGAAAGAAGATGGCATCCCCAGGTGGAGCCTATGTTGGGGTCCTATAATTATAGGCAACTCGATTCTTCGACTGTTGATTTGGCGTTTTTCTCGTGATGACGAAGTCTGGCTCGGTTGATCCCGTTTTCTTCCTCCATTCTTTTCACTCAATCCCCCATCACCCTCCTGCATCCTTCATCCACACTGCGCCCTAACTCCCTTGTCCTGTTGCCCCATTGACTACCTCTCACTCGTCACCCATCCATGAATAATCAGACTTAGGATGAACAAAAATAACAATAAAGTTAATTGATAGGTTAAATTAATTAATAAAGAACTAGTTAATAATTAATTAATTAATTATCAATTAAGTTAAAAACCTAAGATAGTAGTTAGGATTAATTAAATATTAAATAAAACAAATTTAAAAACTTAAAACAATTAGAATAAACATACAACATTAAATAAATATATTAAAAAATGTAAAACATATTAAATATAATATAAAATATAATACAAAAAATAACATAATAAAATAAAAACAAACTATAAAACATATTAAATATAAAAATAAAACATAACAAAACAAAATATACATAAAACATAAAAAACAAATTAAATAAAAATAAACAAAAAAACAAAACAAAATATACATAAAACATAAAAAAACAAATTAAATAAAAATAAACAAAAAACAAAGCACATTAACATAAAACAAAAACGTGAAACAAACAATAAATAATATTAAAACTAAAAACAAAAACTAACAACCTACGCTACCCTAAGTCTACCCCACCCTCTACTCCCGCTCACATTTTATACCTCACGTCCCATCCACGTATCCCATACCTTTTAATCAACGGCCCTTAAAAATTCCAGACCCCCCCCCACCATCCGGAACTTAACGAGAGGGGGGGTCTGGAATGGTAGTTTTCATATACCACCCCCCCTCCACGTGTCATGATCCTATTCAAACGGACCCCCCCCCCACCCCAAAACTGCTTACCACGTCAGGGGGGTCCGGAATACCGCTTTCAAGGAAAAAAAAACCGCTTTTTTCATATATTTGTCATTTTTTGCCTGTTTTACCATGTCTTATTTCAAAACGGATTCTGGGCAAACGAAGACGGATTTTAAAAATCCGAGATATTTTTTTTCTCAGAACGGGCTGAAGAACAAAAACCTCTCTCATTTTTTGCAACGGAGCTACGAGAAGGGAGAATCAAAGCCATCTTTGAGGCCCTTTTTTCCAGATTTCTTCTTTTCTGTTATAGTCCTGATTTGTCAGGAGCTGTTACAGCCAGCTGGGGGCGAATTTGGAAAACCCGAAGGAGATTTTCGTCCAGCACATGCCCATCTACAATAACCTCTTTTAGTTTTTTCCGAGGTGTCAGCGTTGAAGAGAAAACCACGTCTGTTCGGACGCATTTTTTCGCAGAAAACCGGTCCGTCTTTTATGGCAGACAGGGAATTCATTTACAGGGAACACATGGCAGCGGTTAGAGCACCGATCCTCCAAATGGCAGCAAATATCCAACAACCTCATGAATTCAACGACTTCTGCATTCATTTGTTTTGATTCTATTAGAGTCTATTCGCCAGCAAATCTTAAACAACCTCCAGTATGCCAGATGTTCAGGCAGCAGTTACCAATTTTAACCTTCCTCTTGGTTTGCGTTTTTGTTTGTTTTTGAGATAGTCTACAGGTGTCGAAAATTTTGTAACTACTTTTCTACTTTTAGAAAGCAGAGTTATGATCTCGAGTGTTAGAGGACTGAGATATCTTTCTTATTTATACACTTGTAAAAGACAAAATAGGGGTTCGACCTGTGAGGTTCTGTGGGCTTGACAGTGGGTTTTGCCATTCCAGAAAACCATTTTTTGTAATCATGAAATGATTGATTAGTAATAGACATGTTTTTTACAGGATTCTTGTGCGAAGGTGTTGGTGGCGTTTTCTTTTCTCTGTCATGTATTTTTCCTGTCATCTTTCACTTGTTTTCAATTCTTACTATCAGAAGATAGTGACAGAGTAGAATTTATTGGCAAAATACTATGCATCTGACCTTGTGATAGTCTTTATGTTTCTCTTCCAAAAAGCTCAGTTAAGGAATTCTTAGCTGCTCCTTTGCTTGGCTTTTTTCCTCCCCTAGTTCTTCCTCAAATCAACACCATGCAAACTTAAATTCAATCCAACTTTTCCACTACCTTGCTCTATATAAGATATTTGTCTAGATCTGAGAATGAATCACATATTTAAGCGCAGACCCCATATTCCCAATGGCCCTCCTTGTTGTTCCAAAACAACCATTTAAAAACCCCAACCCCACACTTTCATAGCTAGCCTCATATCTATTCTATTCCAAACCAAGTCAAATTGAAAAGAGAGATCCCTCTCTGAGTCTTGGAGGGCTAGATCCAAGACTCGAAGTGGTTCGAGGTTACCTCTATGACTGCCTCCACAGACTTGGGAAAATTACAGAGTGTTAAAATTTTCGGCAATGATACTGGGGAACCTTCCCCAGTAGTACACTTCAAAGCTCCAGATCTGATCGCTTATGGTGGACAGTGACCAGACAGCAGAAAGATTGAGATCATTCACCTGGCGACACCAATCAGCTCCAGACAGTGCCAAACTCGAAGACTCCAGTGGAGGAAGAACCTAAAGCATGGTCAAGCAGCCCAGAAAGACCAGGTACTCAAGCTCAAATTGCATTCAAGACATCTTTGGTTTTATCTGCAATTATGTCTTGTCTTTTTCTAACCTTGATCAAGAGTATATTGCTAAAGATTACTTTGACCATATGTTAATTGATGAGTCTTAAGAGATCAGATCCCCAATTGTGAATTATGTACATACTCATACACCTGTGCACACCTCGTATGCATATGTAGAAACCCTAATGAGACATAAGCCTCCTACTTTATCTCCTACTCTTGCAAAACCTCTGGATGGTTGTAAGCCCCTTGCTTCATCTCCTGTGCTTGCAAAAGTCCCAGATCAATACCAGCCTCTAGATTTTCCTCCCATTCTTCATGACCTCCCTGTCAATTACATCAATAATCTACCTAGGTTTGATGGAGAAAATGGGAAGATCACTGCTGAAAATCATATTCAAAACCTTGAGGAATTCCTTGACCTTTATGAGTTTGAGGATGATGATGTCTGTATCAGGATGTTTGTCGTGTCCTTGGGAGGTAAAGTTAAAGATTGGTTTAAGAACCTTCCAGCTGCAAGCATCAGAAATTTTCATCAGTTCATGCAAGTGTTCTTAGATAGGTGGGTGATCATGGGAAATGTTTTCCTCATCCTAGAAGAATACGACCACTTGAAAAGAAAATATGGGGAGAAAGCAAAACAATTTTCAACGAGGTTCAATGAGGTGTAGCATTCAATACATGATCAGGGGATCAAATTTGCTCAATTTTCAAAGTTCTCGGATTAAGACGAAAATAGTGCCATTGCGTCCGTCTCGTTTTCCCTATTCTGGCGGTATATTTATTTTCGAAAATGGAGTCCGTATGGAGGAGATATCGCGATTTTATCGCCAAGTCAAATAGGTCAAAATTGGACGCTGACTGTACCTGTCCGTACAGTCTGTACGGCCACGTGGAGGGCCGTACCTTTTGCTGACATGGCAGAGGGATGACGTGGTGCACTTCGGTTGGTTGTTCATTGGCACATTCTTATTGGTTGATTGTTGTCCAATAGGAGATTGACACGTGTCACTGTATCAATGGTCAATTGGGTTGGTTGCATTTGTGTAAAAGGTTTTGGGAGTCCGCGGGTTTGAATCCGGGACCTCCCCCTCTATGCAAAGTTTTAACACACCCGCGCTAGCCAACTTTCCGTTGCATATTTCTTGTTTGAAAGGCGGGCAACATTGTATTTATGTTTAAATTTGTTTATGTTGGAAAGGGGGGACGGGCCGGGGCTTAGCCCCGACCCGTGGCTATATGAAAACACATATAATGTGACCATAGTATAACTATTGGCGCGTGGCGCGATTATATATCAAAGTTTTGTTTATATATGGTGCGGTATATACCATTATATTCGTGTGGGGTTATATATATTATATTTGTTATATAATAAATGCGCACGGTTGGTTATACATTTGAGCGGGAAGTTTAAACAGTTTGCACAGTTCAACGGAATAACCACTTTGTAACCGAGCCCAAGGTCGCATGGATCATATGACCAAATGCCGAGGCGGTTGGGGGCTGGAGGCACCCTAACCGTTCTACGGTTTGTACTGGTGCGCAGTTGCGTACGGGACTGGGTTCTTTACGCTTAAATAAGCGTGTGTGCCAGGTTTGAGGAACAAGGGTGCGTTCTGTAGAACCAGAGACAGCATAGTTGAAGGGGAGAACTTCAGAGGAGGCTATCTTCTTCATTTTTCGACCGTTTCAGGTGCCGTCAGAGCCTAGACAGGGGTTTTGGCACGCTGCGGAGCCATTGGAGCAGTCATTTTGTTGATTTGAGCACTGTAAGACTTGTTTTTAAGCACTTTGAGCAATTTAATATAAAAGATCCATTTGGAGGCTGGACCAGGAGATGTAGCCCGGAGTGGGGTGAACTCCTTTATCAAGTTGTTGTGTTTATGTCTAATGTTCAATGATTT